>JAOQMQ010096404.1:0-11758 GCA_027563845.1 Erythroxylum subrotundum | reverse complement strand
ACAGTCTCAAAATTTTCTAAAGTCTCCATAAAAGTCAAAACATTTTTATAACCATAACAAATTCTCCATTGCAATTTTGGACTTCAAGTCCACTCACAAGCAATCTCAAACAACTACATCAATAAACTTTTAAAAGCTAAAACATATTCATGCATCTAATTTAAAAAACCTTTATATACATGCATTCTTTACAAAAATGTACATTTCAAAACATATTCAAAGATATGCAATAGTTCCAAAAATATTTACAATGCAAAAATGCCTGTGCATCAGCACGTTACAAAACTGACTAGTCGCGAGGTGGAGCCCGTTGCTGAAGCCCCTAAGTGTGCACCGGGGAGGTTTCATTTAAAAACAAAAAAAGAGAGTGTGAGCTAAACGAGCTCTGTGAATGCTAGATTTTCTATTCAAATCATATTTAATAATTTAAACCTCTCTAAAACAAATTCGTTTCAATTCGTATAATTCAATACTAATATGATACATATATGCTTCCATAAACCAAGTTTCTCTAATTGCTTTTCAATAAATAATGGCATCATTAATAATGTCATGAATTTTCTTACAAAACATAGCCCAACATTAACTTCTTTGCCATTAAGTACCCTTAGGCATAAAGTCACGGAGCTGGTTTTGCATCATTTACCCGTGACTAGTTAACCACTAGTTACGAAGCTAGTTTTACATCGCTTTGTATTAGGTTAACTGCTATACATTAGTAGTTACGAAGCTGGTTCTGCATCGCTTGCCCACAACTGGTTAACCACTAGTTACAGAGTTGGTTCTACATCGCTTACCTGCACTAGGTTAACTGCAATATACCAATATTTACAGAACTGGTTCTACGTCACTTTCCTTTAATTATATAGCCACTAGTTAGAGAGTTGATTCTCATCGCTTACCTGTACTAGGTTAATAGTTATACACTGGTATAATAACATGTATAAAATCTATCAGTATATCACAGGCCAAAAACCATTTCCTTTTTATCAACCCACAACATCATCATAATGTAAACTCAAATCATATAAGATTTAACTTTTAAAATTCAATTCATATATTGCCATAACATAACTTATAATAGCAATATTCACTTGTAATGCATCATTCACATAAAACTCATTATCAATATTCACTTTATGATAGAATAAAAATCATTTTCATAAAAAAAATTAAAGACACTCACCATTTTGCAAATTATTGCCAAGGACACTCACACGTTTTGTGCCTCTCCTTTACCTACACAAACTGCATTTTGCTTAGGCATTTATTTTCAAATTATGAAATAAGGCATTTAAAACTATATATTCGGTTTAACCGAATTTGAGATTAGTGTTTAGTAGCGTCATATGTAAGCTAAATGTATTCACTATGTCACGATCATGCATGATGAGTCATGGTCGTGTATGGGTTGAATTCCTTGAATTCCCTTCTATCACGATCATGACCTTAGGGAGAACTCTTTTTTCATGATCGTAATTCTTATGTCACTATTGTGGCCCCTACCTAAAATTCGTACCTCAACTTGTTTCACAATTTTCACATAGCAGACATTCAAATTAGTTTTTAAGGTCTTCTAAAAATTTGCTTCCCTATGTATCTAGTTTCTATAGCATCAAAATTCTGGCCATTTGAACTTCTACATCATAAAACATGCACCAAATATCACAAGCTGTTCCAACACAAGGGCAACATCAATTTCAATCTCAAATTCTAATGTCATTTACTCAAAATTAGGTTAGGCCTCTTCTAGAGATTCTTGGTAATATGTATTAGGTTTCATCTCCAATTGGAATCACAAAATTTGGAGGTCTTTTGGCTTATGGTCAAAACAATGGGACCGTTCAAGTAAACCGAGAACTTAAGACATAATTTCATTAAAAGTAGTTAGGAAAACCTACCGCTTTGTTTCAATATTTTAGAAAATTGAAGAATACTTAGTCTTGATCAAGCTCTCTTCAAATCATGTTACAAAACCATGAAAAATCAACTGCCCTTTTCTTTCTCTTCTCCTTGGCTGAAATCACCTTTGTTCTTCTCCTTTTGTTCTTTTGTTTCAACCTCACGATTATGATATCAAATGAAACAATGTTATGCCTTACTTTACTCCTTTAACACGTGACACATCTCATTTCCCATCATGAGTCATGAATCCACTAATCACCATGTAAAAAGATCAATGTGCCCCTGATCACTATATAAAAAGATCAAATTGTCCTTTTAATGAATTTAATTCATCAACTTACTAAATTAAATTCCAAAAATATTTTGCAACTGTATTATAGTCAAATTGACCATGAAATACTATAATTAGGGTCAATACTTATTGATTGGATGCTTTACAAAAATTTCAAATAGGTTTAAAATCATCAACACCCATTATTTTCCAAAAAGGTAATTTAGTCCTAAACTTTCAGAATTCTCGAAATCCATCCAATTGGACTTTTTTTGGCCCAGTTCATTATCATTAAACCTTAATACCTATTCCGAACGATTCACTACTAAAGCAGAAATACTATTCACTGAACATAAAAATTTATATTCAATGAAATGAAAATTTTGAGGTTTTACATTTATTATTTCATTTTAATAATAATTTCTAGCAATTTAACTCTTAAGTAATAATTTCAAGCAATTTAATCAGGGTAAATTCTTTATTTTCTTTCTCAAAAGGTAGAAAATTGGTAAATTTTATTCAAACTTCTCTTTTATGCATCTCATCATAAGTAGAAATATCTCTATTAGCAATAATTGCTTTCTCCTCTACTTACTTTACTAATGCTTGGTACATTTCGACTAGTGTTTCAACTGCTTAACATCTACTCAAATTGGTTATACTTATATTTTCTCTTGGAATGACAATTTTTTGGTAGATAAAATTTCCCCTAATATGTGCTTTTAAATGACTTATGGTAATTACCATATTGCCCATCTGATTCTCCAAATATTGAAAATTGGTTCTCACCTGTTGCTAGACTTATTTTATCTCTTATTTAAATTGAAAAGTATTAGTGACAATAGACTTAGCACTTTCTTCGAAATGCATACTAGAATTCAAAGTTTTATCCATTTATTACATATTGGCATAGTTGATTTTATAATTGGAAGTCTGGGTAACGTCGAGACACTGACTAAGTTCCTTGTAGATTCCTATAGTAAATATTGGGTTGATCACTTCATCTTAGGTTATATATGTTTAAATAAGGATTATAATCCCTCGTGGTATCCAAGAATCAATCGGTTGCATTTAATTTTTCAATGAGCTCCTCTCAAAGAATCACCCATATATTTTCTTGGTGCCTTACTACCAAATAAAACTCATAAGCAATCATGTTTTACATATTTTCTACAACCATTTGAAGAAATAAAGAAATTAGGTCAACAATTTACCCTAGTGACAAATTGTTGAAAGTTAGTCACTATAAATTTTAACAAATCAAAATTTATAACGGATAAGAAATCATAAAGAAAAATAAAACAAATCAAACTCAAAATTAAAATAAAAAAGTATATTGATTAACTCCCTAATAACGATGTCAAAATTTAGTCTATTATCACTTGTTCCTAAAAATAAAACCTTACTCTCGAAATATATGTAGTGATAAAAGTTAGGGTTAAACATACAGAAAGTATGTAGCCCTATTTTATGCTTATGAATAAGAATAAAAATAAAGTTTTGAAAATATTACATTAACTGTTAATATCTAAGGGTCTTAATTTCATTCTTTCATCCAAGGTTAATAAAATTTTTAAGTATTATCCTTTTCCTCTATAATCATCAAAATTAACCCCTTAAATTCTCCCTTCTATGTTTTCCCTCATAAATTAAACCTTATAATATATCTAAGCGTCAAATTACCTCATTCCTGTTGCATTTCCTCATTTTTCATATTTGTAACTTTTTATTTTTCTCTTATCCTCTTTTTAATTTTTTTTGAGAATATCTTAATAAATCCTAGTTAACTATTTAAAATAAATATACATGTAAAAATTTAAAATTAAAAAACATCTTATGGCTAGTGTAAGAAACTTTATCTTCTCTTTAGGATTTTTTAGTTTCCGTCAATTTATGATGAAGTTACTACTTTCTTTGCTTATTGTAATATGTTAACTTCCTCATTGTTCTCCTCTTTTCACCCTTTTGTTGCTTTTTCTCCACCGTTCATCCTTCTTCCTCTTATGTCTCTCTCTGTGTTCTTCTTCTTCCTTCCTCTCAACTTCTTATTCCTTCTCATCCCTCATTTACATTGTCTTTCCATACTTTATTCTACCCAACCTACTTGCCTGCTCCACTTTTAGCTTATCCCTTTTTACAAAGTCTTAGTTTTTGTTAATCTCTAATTAAACCATCTTTTCGTTCCTTTTTAGTAATGATTTTTAAGTTTCTAGTTTCTTATTGTCTTTTGTCACAATTTAGCAGGATGTCCAACTAGTTGTGCCTCTATAATAAGATTAGTAACTTGGATCTTTTTAGCTTCCACGTCTGGTCTCTGCCACGCAACCTCCTTTTTCTTGTCCAACAAATCCCTTTAGTAGCTCTTCCTCCTAGTAATTTTAAATCTCTTATAAGCTCTACTAGTCCTTTAAATTCTTTAACTCACAAGTTTAATCCTTCTTCATCTACCCTTCCTTACCCTCTATTTCCTTCTATTGCTTCTCCTCCCAACTTAAGTAATATGCTCATTCAACCCCTTTTATACTAGGAGTTCTTGGTAGTAGGTGTTAATAATTCATCTCTTACTGAAAATATCTATATCTACACACCTATAACATTAAAAGGGATCAATATTGTAGCTTCCTTCATTGAAATTCCTTATAGAAGGTTATACCAGATGGGAATCACTTTTGGTAAATTTTCTTGGAAAAGAGGTCAACTTTTCCACCAATATAATATTAAGCATAAAAACACTAAAGGGATCCTAGCTTGAAATAAATGATGGTAAGTTAGGATAATATTGTTTTCAAGTTTGACATAATTTTTAATGCTCAAAGACACGTAGGAAGTGGCCCTTAGCACAGTAACAACATACCTCTATTCCTTTAGAAGTAAAAACCTAGGATTTATCGCCACAAATTAAAAAATAAATAGGACTTGTATAGATTAACATTCATAATGTGCTACTATAGTATTGGACTACTGAAATTCTCAGTCACCTAATAAACTTCATTAAGAAACTAATATGTATTAGTGAAGCTTCAGTAGGGATGAAAAGAGTGAGTTATGTTAAGATAAGTGTAATTATAAATACGCATCAATAATTGCCTTACATGATTCCATTAGTGAGACTTAACAAAGATGATGAATTGTGTATAAAGATAGTGTATCAATCTACTATCAATAAGACTTCAATTATCCTATAAAATGTATGAAAAACTGAATAAATTTTTGAAGAGAATATTAATATGAAATAATGAAACTTGATAATTTAGAGGAAAAGGATAACAAATTCAAAAAGGAAAATAATTCTAAAATTGAAGTTATAGTAGTGAACACTGAACACATTGCCATAATAAACATGGCCACAATAATGGAGAGTACACCTATTACTAATCAACAAGAGATAGAGAAACAACCTTTGAACTTAACAACAATGGAAACTCATACGATGAACAAAACAGATAACACCAAACTAGCTTATCCATAACCAACTATGCATACCAATTATCCATCTTCCACTTGTAAGTAGACCAAGTTTCCTAATTTCCCTTCATTCGATAATAAAATCCCCATTGAATCACGTAATGATTTCAAGACTATTACTATGATGAAATCTAAAAGAAGGAATAAGGTAATTATACAAACCTTAACCCACTCTTGATGACTTTTCTCTTTTAAAATGTAAGAGGGCTAGATAATTCAAAAAAGCAACAAGTGACATGAGATTACTTACAGGAAATAAAACTTGCTTTTATTAGTTACAGGTGGATAGTTATAAAAAGATAGATTTTTAGAAGAAACATTGGTCTATTATTTCCAATCATCATGCTCACTATAATGGTATAATAGAAGTAGCATTGACCTTAATATAATAAAGACTCTTCAAACTATAATTTCATATCAGCTCATCCATCTAGATATGAGGCTTAGGTAGGAGAATATCAATTTATAAGTCGCTTATGTCTATTCTTTTTTTTCCAAAGAAAATCCTTACAAGAAAAGAAGAAGGAGATTCATATTAGAATTGTACACCCTGGATTATTCTTAATGATTTCAATAGCATTATTCATTCATCGAAGTTAAAGTAAATGTTAGTTTGAGAAATCTCTTAGAGGACTTTAATAGATGCGTGAGTCACATAGAGTTTAGTAATCCTAAAATGGAGGGACAATTTTCACTTAAAGTAATAAGTAACAAGTTCTTGAGGAAAACAAAAACTAGATAAGGCACTGATCAGCAGTCATTGTCTAAGCATATTCCTTGAATGAAAAGTCCTATTCAATGCTTTATTATTTTTAGACGACACCCTTACTGAAATACTAAACCTAAATCTAAAGTAGAAGAAATCAACATTGTTTTGATTTAAAATTAATTGGAAAAAAATGAGGGATTTGAAGTTATTGTCACCAAAAGACTAAGCTATAATTTTCACAGTCATAACCATGCACAGTTTTCTTTTTTATATACATATAAAAGGTTAGAGAGGATCTAGATAAGCTTAATAAAAATGCTATAGTAACACATAGAAGTTTTTAATGCAAAAGTTAAGCTAAATTAGGCCTTAGAAGTGTTGAATGCAAAAGCTAATCTAAATTAGGCCTAACAATCTCTTTGACAAGACCTGCTAATAAAGAAAGGGTAGCGTTACAAAGTTATACTCAAGTAGTGGAAGTAAATTGCTCTATCCTTTAGCAAAGATCAAGAATAGTATGGTTAAATAATCAAGATAGAAATGCCTTTTTCTTTCATAAATCAGTCCTCTCAAGAATTAAAAAAAACTTTAATGGAATAGCCTCACTTTAGAAAATTGATGGCTCCTTATTCCAAACATAAGTTGAACTGCTATTAAAAAATCATGATTACTTCACAAACATCCTTTTTCCTGATCCTAATAGTTGTTGTTCTATACAAGTGCTTAAATCTTTCATCACATATAAGATTTCAAACATTGAAGAACAAATCTTGATCTTGACCTTCAATGTTGATGATATAGAAAAAGCTTTATTTTATCTTAAATCAAATAAACCACTAAGATCTGATAGACCCAATGCTTTTTTCTTTCAAAAAACTTAAAATTTCACTTGGTGTAATACAATTTACGAATTCATTACAAAGCTTCTAGCTATAAAACTCAAGGAACTATTGAAGTTTCATATCAATCTAACACAAGGTGAATTCATTAAAGGAAAAAATAGGGATAATGTCATCCTAACTTTAAAAAATTATAAAGGAAGAACTTCTTAAAAGTTATGCAATCAAGATTGACCTTGACAAAGTTTTTTGTTCCATCAATTAAAGATTCATTATAAACACTCAAAAAACTTTTAGGTTCCTTTCAAGATTCATAAATTAGATAGAGAAATGCATCACTTTAGTCTCCTAGAATATACCATTGAATGGAGAACCTACAAATCTTATTAAAGAAGTAAAAGAACTAGGGTAAGTTGATCCTATATGCCCTTGCTTGTTTACAGTAAGTATAAAAGTTCTGACTAAATTTGTTGGTGATGTGATATGCCTAAAGAGTAACTTTAAATTTCATAACAAGTGTAAGAAACTCAAGATATTATGTTTCTCTTTTGTTAATGATTTATTATTACACTTTAGGTTTGATTCTTCTTCTATTGGTGCTTTAATGAAAACCATTAGAACTTTCAAGGATCTGTCTAGTCTTGTAATAAAGAAAGACAAGAGTCAGGTTTTGGTTTCATCATATGGTAACCATCTCTTAAGATGGATCTCTAATTTGACTGGCCTTAAGACCATACAGTTTTCTTTCACATTTTTTGGAGTTATTATACCTCATAAAAGAAGAAATTATAAGGATTTCCTTCATTTGATTAAACAGATGTAAAGAGGAATCAGTAGTTTATGTAATAGAGGTATCTACTTTGTAGATAAGATCTAACCTTTTTTCTTAACTCCATCCATATATATTAGTCCTTTCATCTAATGTTCCCTAAGAGTTTAGTTAAAATAATAGAGAAAATGCTCAAGAGTTTCCTATGTTTAGGTTAAATTACAAGAAGATGTAGGCCAAAGTGAAATAACGTGATGTATGCATGCCTAAAGAAGAATAGGAAGTGGGAATTGTTCCCATTAAATTCACTAATAAGGTTTTGATGATTAAGAGAATATAAACAATCATGGTTGATAAAAATAAGCCTTATAGGTTAAATAGGTTTATACTCAATACCTTAAATAGGAGAACTTCTAGAATTTCATCCCAAAAACTAATACATCTTGGACTACATTCCATATTTTAAAGTTAAGGGAGCAAGTGAAATTAAAATTTAAGCATTAGCCTGGAGATGGCTTTATTATATGATTTTGGTTTGATAATTGGAGCAATCTTGGGCCATTAAGTGAATTCAGTGTCTTCATAGCTCCAAAAGATACAATATGAGAAGATGCAATAGTTAAAAAAGTATTAAAATAGAATACGCATGGTCTCAGTCAAAGAACTTGAATTGGCTTAATGGAAAATGCACCCAATTATAATCCTAATTTGAATAAAAGGGATTCAATTCAACATTTGAGACACTCATCTAGAATATTCTGTAACATTTCATATAGAAAATTATTCAAAATCAGAGATCTAAAGCTTGTTGACACAAATTGGCATGGTTTAAGTAGGTTATCCCTAAGGTCTCTTTCATCTTATGGCTTACCATTAAGAGGAGGCTAACTGTTAGACCCCTAAGTCCTAGATAATGGAATCATGCGAGCATTGGTGAGTCTTGACGAATGTTTGACTTGTGGAATAATGGAATAAGGCAAAGGCTTGTGAGGAGGAAAGGAGGAAAAGGGTAATGTCAAGCGTTGGCAAGCATTGTTGCACATTGGCAAAAATCTTCGATAAGATGCAAGATTCAGATGTGAGACTAAAAGAGGGCTCGAGATGGACCTAGAGTCGAAGGTTATGTGGATCATACGCATGAGGGGAATATGGAGCGTTCCAATCTAACTTAGCAAGTAGATCAAGCATGGTATGACTTTTGGGAGAGTTTTGGACCTTGTGCGAGTTGACTTGGCTAGGGCTAGGTTCTTGATGGACTAAAGACTTAGTGTGTGCTCAAATAGACAGACCATAGCTAATGGAGTTGGCATAGAAAGCATTGGATGAATCAGTGTGTTATTGGCTAGAATGACTTATGACGAACAGATAGAGATGAGGAGATCTTGGATGATGTGGTGTATAACATCACAGTAGATGAACATTAGCTCTAAGAGATAAAGATCATATGGAAGGATCATTTGAAGATAGAGGAGATCTTCATAGATATGGATATGTTGTTATTGTGACGTAGCTGAATCCTATCGGATAAAGTCGTAATTAAATGGGGACGTCATTCTATTGGTTGGTGTGATGTAATTTGATAAGGATAAGATGTGATCTTAGCTAGTAGAGTTCTATTAGGATTCTAACTTGGTCAGCTAGAGGTGCTTATAAATAGTTCATTTGAGCCTTGCTTTTCTCAAAGAGAGGGAGATCGAGAGAGCATCCTTTATATACTTTGACGAAAATAATCAAGGTTGACATTTTCTTGTATCTCTTTCTTGTTCTTATCGTTGCCATAAATATTTAGTTCTTTCATAGTTTTCTTACAAGGATGTGAGAGTGAAACACTGCGAGGGTCACGAGGAAAAGTTGAATCTTGTTTTAATAGACCTAAGTGAGATTGTTGTGCAAAAGGTTGGCACAACTAGTGGATAAGTTGGTGATTGAAGGAAAACCTTTGTAACAACTAGTATCAGAGCCAAATTTCGAGATGACAGGAGGTAGCAATTTGACAGAGTGTATCAACAGAGTGGAGACACTTATTAGGCCAATTTCTTAAAGGGAGGAAGAGGTGTCATCTTACAATACTCGATTCGAGATGTTAGAGGCACGAATCCAACAATTGTAACATCAAATAGTGGAGATGAAGAAGGCACAAGAGGATTTTAGATTTGAGATCACGATCCTAAGGTATGTCGTTGCAACATAGGATTTTGGATGTGTTAAAGCACTTTGTGCAAGAGCCATAAGTTTTCAACAGCAAACGGAGTGCCAAAGAGCTTGAAAATTTCTTGTGGGACATGGATTAGTACTTTGCAACGATAAAGGTGGCTGATTCAGATAAGGTGTCGATTATGACAATGTACTTAGTGGAAGATGCAAAGCTGTGGTGGAGAATGAGAACCTCCACCAACATCAGTGCGAGTAGACCTCCCATCGACACTTGGGAGAAGATAAAGAAGGAGCTAAAGGATAAATTCCTCCCCAATAACACTTTATGGATCATGAGGGAAGCTTTGAAGAGGTTCAAGCAAAATGACTTAGTGTGGGAGTATGTGAGGAAATTCATATCTTTGATGATGGACATGCAGAACATGTGGAAGGAGGACAAGTTATTCAAATTTATAAGCGACTTGTAGGGTTGGGAACAAATAGAGCTTCAGAGGTAGAACATGAAGGACCTCCTAAGTGTGATAACAGTTGTGGATGCCTTGATGGATCTCCAAATGCCACCACCAGTTTGAACTAGCTACGAGGGTAAGAAGATTGGTGGAACATGGAATGGATTGAAGAAAGGCAAGGAGAAGGTAGATGAGTCTTCTCAAGGTAAGTCTAAGAAACAATCAAAGCGAGATATTGCTTGTTTTATTTGTGAAGGGTTACACTTTGCTCGTGAATGCCAAAGATCGAAGGGGGGCGAGGAGTAAGTAAATACCATGGTCGCGAAGGATCAAAGAGAAGGAGAGGAGGACTCCACGAAATAAGTCTAACTCGATAATTATGCTATGTTGGGCGCAATGGACCTTGTGAAGGAGCGTTCGAACAAAAGCAAGGAGAAACTCGATATAGAGGGAATATGGTATATGGGAGATGTGTCAATGGCTAAGGGGTCTTCGAGAAAACCACATTCGAAGAAATGTCCACATATTATTTTGACGAGGGTGTCGAGTTTTCTAGTTAGGGTGGTTTGTTAGACCTCCTGAGTCCTAAATAGTGGAATCGTGTGAGCATTTGCAAGTCTTGACCAATGTTTGACATGCAGAACAACAAAAGAAGGCAAAGACTTGCAAGGAGGAAAAAGGGTAATTCAAGACCTGGAGTTAAAAGTTATATGGATCACACGCATGACAGAAATATAAGAGAGTTCCATGGTAACTTATCAAGTAGATCAAGCATGGTACAAGTTTTGAGAGAGTTTCAGACCTTGTCCGAGCTTACTTGGCTAAGACTAGGTTCTTGATAGACTAAGGACTTTGTGTGTACTTAAATGGATGAACCATGACTAATGGAGTTGGCATGGAAAAGCATTGGATGGACCAGTGTGCTATTGACTTGGATGACTCATCATCAACGGATAGAGGTGAGGAGATCTTGGATGATGTGGCAGATAAGATTATAGTGGATGAACATCAATTATAAGAGATAAAGATCTTATGGAAGGATCATCTGAAGATAGAGGAGATCTTTGTGGATATGGATAGATCATTCCTAGGTAGATGTTATCTTTTATCTTGTTATTATTGATAAGTCGAATTTATATAAGTGTTTGTGGACTAAATTGGATAAATTCTGACTTATTTCCTTATGGATTTGATGGC
>JAOQMQ010096396.1:0-11793 GCA_027563845.1 Erythroxylum subrotundum | reverse complement strand
ATGATGAAGGCGGTGGTAGTGGAGTGAGTGCTGAAGAAGATGAAGCGAAGAGTGAGAAGGTTTTGTTGGTGGGTGATGTTTTGTTGGTGGGTGATAAAATTGGGCCAAGTGACTTCGAGATATTGAGGGTGATAGGGCAGGGTGCTTTTGGTAAGGTGTTTCAAGTGAGGAAAAAATTGGGGGCTGATTTGGAATGTAATGATTGCGGCGGTGATGGAATATATGCAATGAAAGTGATGAGGAAGGATACTATTATTAAGAAGAATCACGTTGATTATATGAAGGCTGAGAGGGATATACTCACTAAAGTTGTTCATCCTTTTATTGTTCATCTTCGTTACTCCTTCCAGGTCCTTTCTCTTTTCTTTTTGTCCTTTTTGAGTTCTTCTTCTTATCTTAATCTTTTCTTCCTTGATCTGAATTGGGTTTTCTCTTTCAAGTTGTTCTAGTGTTGTGAGTGTAAGTTGGACAAGGTTAGTGTTTTAAAGATGTACATCTTTGTGCATTCTAAGAGTGATTGCCTTGGTTAAACGGAGCAATTCGAGTGTATTACAGTTGATATCCTGCCAATAACCTTTACTTTAACAATTGATTTTTTATTTGGGTGTTTGAGAGTGTCTTCAATGTTTCATTTAGAGTCATGATGTTCCGTCCTTCTTTTCCCGCCCACGTCATGTCATTAAATTTGAGAGGTGGCCATATCGTTGTTCGCAGAAGATGGTGGGATTAATCGTATGTTACACATGAATGATTTTGACGATGCGAATTCCTGCCTTGTTTGGAAGTAGAGCTTAATGGTTCTCAACTTATTGAATTAAGAATTTATTATTGTCCATTAACATGACCCATAGCTTCAGAAGATTATAGATGTTGGATTTAAGAACTTCTCTTTTGGCATTTCAGAAGATTATATCACTTGTGATTGCTTCACATTTATTAATTCCTTTGGTTATGTGCCGATATGAGTGTCCTTTAGCCATGAAAATTAGTAAAATTTGACTGTAGTTTCATGTGATAGTTCTATGTAAATATTCCATTATGTGTGTAGTTTACATTCTTTACATGTGACTTTTCAGACCAAGTCGAAGCTGTATCTGATCCTGGATTTCATAAATGGGGGTCATCTCTTCTTTCATCTTTATCGGCAGGGAATCTTTGGGTATGCCTTTGCTCCATCCTTTGAACTTGTGGCTACCATACTCATTTACATGTTTCTAATTTTATGCTCTTGGGTTTGTCTTGAGTAGTGAGGATCAAGCACGAATTTACACCGCTGAGATAGTATCTGCAGTTACGCACCTTCACAAGAGTGGGATTGTGCATCGAGATCTTAAACCAGAAAATATTCTCATGGATGCTGATGGGCATGTAATGGCTAATCCATGTACATTAGTCATTGAGAGATTTTAGAAATGCAGTTGATGAAGTGAATCCTATTTATTTATGTTGAATGATTGTTAAAATTCCTGTAAAATTTGCCATGCAGGTGATGCTAACTGATTTCGGGCTAGCAAAGGAAATTGATGAGGCAAGTAGATCCAATTCACTGTGTGGGACCACAGAGTATATGGCTCCAGAGATTTTACTTAGTAAGGGCCACAACAAAAATGCAGATTGGTGGAGTGTTGGAATACTTTTGTATGAAATGCTATCTGGGCAAGTAAGTTATCCAATTTCTTAAAAACTTTTGCCCGATCTCCCCTGTTCATGCATAATGCCCCTGGGCAAGAAAATCCATCCCAATGAGTAATCAGAAAATTAGTTTTCTGCTCCAATTTAAGGCTAATTGTTTCAACTATTATAAAAATTAATGGAAAAGTTTCCGTCTTCAGCCACCATTTACACATTCAAATAGAAAGAAGCTGCAGGAGAGAATTGTCAAAGAGAAAGTCAAACTTCCTCCATATCTCAGCAGTGAAGCTCACTCATTGCTCAAAGGAGTAAGTAAATATTACAATGTGATCTGTTCCTTCTTTGTTTCAATTAAATGCGCCGGGATACCCTTTGGTCAAGTTGTTCTTCAATATGAAACTTTATGATATGGATTTATATTTTGAGGTGTTGATGATTTAGAATATAGTTCCATTATTCATGTTCAATAAAAGTACAACTTTAATGAGTTTCTGGTGAAATCGAACCAACTAGAAATGAGCAATTATTTGTGAAATATCAGTCTAACTATTGACAAATGGTTGTGTTTGTTCTTTCTTAAAAATACAATCACCTTAGGGCCTCTCTGTAGAGTTCATCATTTTGATTGTTTATCCTCTTCTCAATCCAGCAGTATGAACGACATTCTGGTCTCCTTTTCATTACTTTCTTTTTCTATTTTACTTACAGTTGCTGCAAAAGGAACCGTCAAACAGGCTAGGCAGCGGTCCTGTTGGAGGGGATGAGATAAAACAACATAAATGGTTTAGATCCATTAATTGGAAAAAGTTGGAGGCGAGAGAACTGGAGCCAAAGTTCAAGCCAGATGTGAGTGGGAAAGACTGCACAGCTAATTTTGACAAATGTTGGACAACAATGCCTCCAGATGACTCTCCAGCTTCCACACCAACAGAGGGTCAACATTTTCAAGGGTACACTTATGTTGCCCCTAACCCCTGGCTGTCATCTGGATGAATTAAAGGTGTGTTGCATCAAGTTAACTTCACTGAAATCAAGTCTTTGTAAGTTTAGTCCCGTGGAAATAATGTAGAAACATATATTGCTCTGTCACATACATTGTCATTTCAATGACTTAATTGACCTACGTATTAATTTTAAGGTGAAGACAATAAAGCAATGCAATTTGCATGGATAACGTTATAAGGTGAAATGTTCCTTTGTATTTTGTAGTAGTGTTGAGGGTGAAAAGCCTATTTGTCATGAGTTTTTGAAAATGTTTGTTTCTCCATTTCTTTTCAATTTTCTGATTGTAAGAATCTCTTTTTTAAGCTGTAAGAGAACACATATGGTTACTTGTGAGTGATGTTTGATGATTCTAGCAGTACTTGCTGTCTGAACACAAATTTTATTTATGGAATATCTTAATTTGAGAGTTTAGATGTTTGAAATTTAGTGATAATAAAAGAAATGCGATGATTTCCAACTTAGAAGACTAAAGTGAGTCATATAACCCTTGTCTAACAAAGGGAGAAACTGAGAAATTAAGACGAAGGAGCAGATATTCTGTCTAGAGCTTAATTATGGAGGTGTGACACAAAGTGAAGATGAAAGTGGTTTAGAAGAATCTTGTTCTTTCCTTGACTTTAGGACGCAATATACTATCAATGTGTGATTAGCTTGGGTGGCATATATACAAACCTATTCGTTGCACTCTTTTCTCAAGGACGCACTATGGATGAAATTGATATAAATTAATAATAGCAGCCAAATGACACGTTTAAACGTATGATATTGTATATGTAATATGGATTAATTTTAAAGATTAAAATCTGCTGGGAATCGGAAGAGGATTTTGAGGTGGGATCAGATGTGTGGAGTAGTTAAATTGGGGAGGACATGTTATTCCTTACTCTTCTTTGTTCATTTGTCAGTCTCTAGAAATAGACCTCATCAATCATTGTATGGAATTTGTAGGGAATGTTGTCATCCCGAGAATTGGTGCTTATAAGAGCCTATTCACAAGTCCCCTATAGCTGCTAATAACTAGATGACTCTTGTCATCTTGTCCCTTACATTGCTTCATAAGCAAGTACTGTGGTTATATTTATATACGCCCATAATGAGTTTATCCTCACAAAGTTGTCTGCTTTAGGAAGGTAAAGAGTACAAACTAGAAACTTATTAGCATAGTCATGAGTCGCAAGGAGAGAACCAACAAGTCCCTTTGTGAGAAATCAATGAAGGTGATGGTAAACATCATTAGGTTGTCGTCTTTCTCCATAGCTAAGATGAGTATTGGAGCATCTGGAACCCCAGGTGCCACTAAAAATCGTGCTAGTGGAGCAAGCTTCGCCATGGATCCGTTGCCGTCTCTGACTCAAACTCCTGGAGGCAAAAGATCACAAGAGCCATGGAGCAGTTCAAAGCCCAAATCATTTGTGATGCAGCCAGATGCAGGAAATGATTCTTCGTATGTGATTCACGATGAGAAGAGCTTTATAGACGGGAAGGCTTCTGAGTATATCAGGAAGGTACATGAAAAGAATCGCAATTTGGAGCAGGAGACATCAATCCTTGCTGCCTGCATACCACCTCCTCCACCAAAGACAGTCAAATAACATCATTTATCTAACGTTCTAACTCTGTATAGCTAGCTAGCTACTATCTGTTTGATATAAAACACTACTCTCACCCTGCTACTTTGTATCCTTTGCTTGATAAAAGGTGTTGCTGTTGTTTCTTAGTTATGAATCAGGTATTTATCTGCCTTTCTTTCTGTTTTTTTGTCTCGAATTGGAGGATGAACCATGATCCAATCCAGAAAGTCCCATTAGCTTGCTGCACGCAAGTAGAAGGTGAACATAATTCCAACTAATAATTTAGAACATGACTCTTACGATATACATACATATGTATGTATCACTTTCGAATGTATTTTTTTAAAAAATAAACAGCTAATAAAATTACAAAGTGAAAAGCATTATGAACAAGAGACGATGTGTGAATGAGAGAGAGGAAGAAGGTCTCCTTGCCAAATCATACTTGCCTTACCAAGCAAGTGATCAAAAATCCCAAAGATTAAGTGTTAGTGCGCATATACTAGTCGTGTGAACAAGTACTTGGCTTGCCATTGCCAATGCCAAGCATCTTTGACGAAACTTTTACTTTGCTTGTTCTTGTTTCATAGTAATATTTCCTATTCCATATAACTAATTAAGTTGGCAGCTTTCCCTTGATGTAAAATAAAATCAACCCACAAGGATGTTTTAAACCAGGAGATCCTCCTAATACCAAAATGAGCTCCTTCTCGTTACTAATGATAAACATTGGAACTAGATGAATTATAATCCCGAATTTCATTGAAAGTTTGAAACCATGAGTTCCTCTTCAATTTGTATTATTGTAATCCTAACAAATGGATGTAATTGAAACGGTCATTTTTCAATCAATAATAATTTAATAAAAAATTTCTTCTGACACATAAGATTTGGAAAAGTCTGGTAATGCGCAGCCTTACTCCAATATGTATGGAGGGGAACAGCTGCTACATGTCATGTGAATAACTATATAGAACGTCCTTTTACACATTTTCTCCTTTAACTGAAACTCATATAAAGTCAAGAACGAAGATCGACTAGCACTGAAGAAATGATGGTGATGGAGAACAAGGCTGTTGTCCAGACGAACTTGCCCTTTATAGGTAACCATCTCAGAGCTCTAGTGTTTTTCGTTCTTATTTTCGTATATATAGTTAAATTAGAATGTCCTCAGATGGTAATGACATCGTGAGATTCCTAAGTTTTAATCTAGAGAGAGAAACTCGTGGCTTTTCTGTGGCATTGCACTGTTTGAGAACGATTGTTGTTGCCTGATTCTGTTAAGGATTTCCGACTGTGTGTACCTTGCTAGGAGTCATGGACTCCGTTGGCCCAGAGGGCCATCCGACCAAAAAATGTCGGACTAGGAAGAGATACGAGGAACCATCTCCTCCCCAACGGACCTACAGTGCAGCTGTCGCGGGGACACCTTCACCCGATCCTGCTAAGCCGGTCCTTCCGTGGCTGGAGGAGGAACCTATTCACGTTGAGGATAGCGAAATCACGACCGAAGTGGGCGAGCGATGTACCAGCCTGTGGCTCTCCCAAACTCTCAAGGACCGGCTCGATCAACAGTGGGAGAAGGCCGTCATTGTGAAACTTCTAGGCCATCGGATAGGGTACCACACCCTCTGTAATCACCTCCATGGCCTGTGGAGGCCACGTGGCCCGATGAAGATAATCGACCTGGACCAGGATTTCTTCCTCGTGAAGTTTCAAGAGGAGTCCGACTACCTTAACGTGCTCACCAGCGGGCCGTGGGTCATCTTCGGGCAGATGCTGGCGGTGCAGCGTTAGACCACAGCTTTCCGGCAGGAGAAGGCGCAGGTAAACCGTGTCGTCGTCTGAATCCAATTCCCCAACCTACCGATTGCTCGTTACCACCCCAAGGTTCTGACAGCGCTGGGAAAGGTTGTCGGCAGTTTAGTGAAGCTGGACGAGGCAACCATGCATGCCCAACGGGGCAAATTCGCTCGCATGGCGGTGGAGGTGGATCTTAGTGCTCCCCTCTGTACGTCTGTGGAGCTGGATGGTGAGCATTTATGCATTGAATATGAGGGACTCCCCTCGGTGTGCTACGGCTGTGGGTTCACCGGGCATGCGACGAGCGTCTGTCCAAAGGCTCCGAGAGGGGATTCCTCCGCCTCGCAGCAGCTGGGTCGGGAGGGAGCTACTGAGGGGCGGGAGAGTGTTCAGCCTGGGGCGGATGTCGAGGCGGCACCGATAGGGGTAGACCGAGGCGATCAACTGTGGATTCTGGTCCACCGTCATCACCCCCGCCCAGCTTCGAAAGGACATGGCGGCAGAGGACCGTTGCGAGGGTCAGCTACCGTTCCGTCCGGACGCCCCCACGAGACTCTGCAGAATACGTCAGGGAGGCGAGGCGAGCAGGCGTCTCGAGGTGGCTCACGTTTTCAGGTCCTAGAGCACGTTGACGTCCAGCCAGGGGAAGGGACAGCTCCTGCAGCGCCGAATCCTCCGTTCGTTTTTTCGGGTACTGGCCAACGAATTGACGTGCACCAAATCAAAGCTGATGGCCAGGCCAGACCCTATGCTGGCCCCACTCCCTCTGCTGACGAGGTGCGGTCTGCCCCTACCCAAGCTTTGGAGACTTTGTTCGACCCGGGCCCTTCGGACCGGCCTGGTCATGTTCCCGGGGACGGGATGCCCAAACGGGCCCTGTCGACGATCCCACTCCAACCGTCGGCCTTGGCCAAACATCTTGTTGTTGACCTCCGGTCACATTCCGACATGGTCTGTGACCAGAGCCTACTTCCGCATTCGACCTCGGTTATTACCAAGAGTCCACATCGGATGGAGGGCGTCGACAATCAGGGGGCGGCGGGTGAGGCTCGAAGCGTTGATCATCCCTCCACACCCCCCGGTCCTCCGGATATCGAACCGGCTGGTTTTACCCCGTCAGTTCTCCCGACCCAGCCTCTCGATGAGGAGATGGTTCCAACTCTACCCACTGTTGACTCCCGCGATGAGGTTGTTGGAGGCCTTTCTGGGGCCTCAACTTCGTGACTTTTTCCCTTCTATGGATATGTCAGTTCTAATTTGGAATTGTCAAGGGACAGGCGATTCGAGTTTTCAGACCGTCCTGCGCAATTATCTCCGCGAGTATAACCCGGACATTTTGGTTCTATTAGAGACCAGGATCAGTGGCAAGAGAGCTCAGGTAGTCGTCCACTCGCTTGGGTTCGCTTTCTCTTTTCAAGTGGAGGCTCAGGGCTACTCCGGTGGCATTTGGATCCTTTGGCGGGACTCCTGCGTTGTTTCGGTCTTAATCGCCCATCGTCAGTTCATTCATGTCGTCGTCCACTATAGGGCGGCCGCTTTTGATTTTACTGCCGTTTATGCAAGCCCACAGCAGCCCTTGCAAGCCCGGTTGTGGCCTCTCTTATCCTGGCTTGGGGCCTCCTGTTATCGGCCCTGGCTGGTGGGCGGCGATTTTAATGCCAAATTGGAACAGGTGGACAAACAAGGCGGAGCCCAATCCACGCGAGTAGTGAACAACCGCTTCAACGCCTGGGTTTCTCAGTGCGGCCTTCACGACTTAGGCTATGTGGGCTCTAACTTTACTTGGCGGCGTGGCCAGGTACAGGCTAGATTGGACCGGGCTTTCGGGTCGCCCTCGTGGTTTCAGACGTTTCCTCATACCGTTAATCACCATCTTCCTTTCCTTGGGTCGGACCACCGACCTATGCTGATTAAATTTCGGCCCATGACTCCCCGGACGGCCGGCCCCTCTCCCTTCCGCTTCCAGAATGCCTGGGTCACACATTCTGAGTTTTCGGCCCTGGTAGCACAATATTGGATTCCCACTGGGGGGACCATGAGCCAGGCCCTGGATCGATTTTCTACTCATCTCTAATAGTGGAACATCAATGTGTTCGGGCATATCACGCATCGTAAAAAGCGGCTGGTGGCCCGCCTTCAGGGGATCCAGCGGGCTCTGACGGGGGCCCATTCGGACTCGCTCTTGGACCTTGAAGCCAAGTTGAGTAGTGATCTTCTGCAAGTTCTCAGTGAGGAGGAATTGCTCTGGCACCAGCGAGCTCGGTGTCAATGGCTGTCGCAAGGCGATCGGAATACCAAATTCTATCACTCCGTCACCCTCTCCAAACGTAAGCAATTGAGGATCGTCAGTCTCACCAATACGGACGGAGTTACCATTACGGATCCGGCCCAGCTTCATCGACTTGTCCACAACTTCTATACCCAGCTTTACACTTCAGACGCTGGGGAGTATAGGCCCCTCCCTTCAGCCGGCGCATTCCCGACCCTCTCGCCCAATCAGTTGTCGGGGCTCGCAGAGCCGATCAGTGCCATGGAGGTTAAATCTGCTATATTTGCTATGAATCCGAACAAAGCTGCGGGGGTGGATGGTTTCAATGCGTTGTTTTTTCAATCGCAATGGGGGACCGTGGGCCCAGACGTGGTGGCGTATATCCAGCAGCTTTTTGCCCAGGACCTTTGGGAATCCGACCTGAACCGGACCCTCCTGATTCTCATTCCCAAAGTTCCTGTCCCCCAACACATCTCTCAATTTCGGCCAATTAGCCTGTGTACGGTGCTCTACACAGCGCTAGCTAAAGTGATAGTGCACCGCTTGAAAGATCAAATGCCTCAGTTGGTCGCTGACAACCAATGTGGTTTCATCCCCGGACGGCAGATCACCGATAATATTATTATCGCCCAAGAGGTGGTGCACTCTATGCGGACCAAAACTGGCCGGAAAGGGTTTCTTGCCATTAAAGTTGATCTCGAAAAGGCGTATGATCGGCTTCGCTGGTCCTTTATCCAGGATACACTCAACGAGATAGGTCTTCCTGAGAACCTCATCCGGGTGATTATGAACTGCGTCACGACGGTCTCCTTCCAAATAGCTTGGCAGGGCAATGTCTCGGAACCTTTTCAGCCTTCGCGGGGTATCCGCCAGGGGGACCCGCTTTCCCCGTTTCTGTTCGTGTTGTGCATGGAGCGTCTAGGTCATCTTATCTCGCAGGAAGTGGCCCGGGGGATCTAGAAGCCGATCCAACTTAGCCGTAACGGGCCTCCCATTTCCCATCTCTTCTTAGCTGACGATCTCGTTCTTTTTGCCGAAGCTACTGACCAATAAACCCAAGTCATTAACCATACCTTAGAGACATTCTGCTTAGCTTCCGGCCAAAAAGTCAACACCACTAAGACCAAACTATTTTTCTCCAAGAACATGCCTCGGGCGACTGCACGGCGTCTCAATAATGGTCTTCAGGTCAACTGTACGACTAATCTGGGCCGGTATCTCGGAGTTCCTTTGATCCATGAATGTACATCCCGGCATACCTTCCAACATCTTCTGGATAAGGCTCAGGCCAAACTTACGAGTTGGAAGGCGCATACTCTGTCCCTTGCCGGCCGAGTTACCCTAGCCCAGTTCGTCGTCTCCGCTCTGCCGGTCTTCACCATGTAGACGGCCCGTCTCCCCCGCCAACTCTGTGATGATCTTGAAAAACTCATGAACGACTTTATTTGGGGTTCGAACCCCTCTCAGAGGAAAATCCACCTGGTTAACTGGGATTCGGTCTGCCAACCCAAGTTCGCCGGCGGGTTGGGCATCAAACGCCTCCGGTCCACCAACGACGCGTTACTAGCCAAACTAGGTTGGGCGGTCCTCTCGAATCCCACCGCGTTGTGGGTCCGTGTCCTCCGGGCTAAGTATCACCTAGATCCTTTCCATTTGCTGTCAACCGTCACTAAAACGGGGGCCTCGGTGGTCTGGCGAGGCATCTCGGTAGCCTGGTTGATTGTATGCCAAGGAAGCAAGTGGATTCTTGGGAATGGCCGCCGTATTCTCTTCTAACACGATCACTGGTTGGACGGATGGGGCCCGCTTATACAATTCGTGACATCGGACATCCCCACCACCACCTTGTCCGCCACGGTGGCCGACTTCTCTGATCCGAGGGGAGATTGGCACTGGGCCGCTTTCCAATCTTACCTTTCGAACTTTGTCTGTCTCGTTCTCGCATCTCTCGGGCCCCCTTGTCGGCGGATGAGGAAGATCAGTTAATTTGGGGCCCCACCTCCAATGGGCGGTTTACTATGGCGTCCGCGTATGATTTAATTGAAGACCCCGATCGGGACACCCACCACCGACTATGAGAGATTATCTAGAAGTGGGCGGGCACCCAGCGGATACGGTCCTTTCTTTGGCTTTTGGCACAGCACAAACTTCTGACCAATCAACAACGCGTGGTGCGACATCTGGCCTCGGACAGCACCTGCCACTTTTGTGGCCAGGAGGAAACTTCATTACACGTGGTCCGAGATTGCCCTCGTGTCCGCTCCTTTTGGCGGCAGTTTTCGGGGGAAGTAATCACTCCAGCCTTTTTCCAGCAGGACGCGGATTCGTGGCTCATTTCCAACCTCCTCCACCTTTTGTCCTTCCACCAAGTAGAGTGGGAAACCATCTTTGGTGTCTCTTGTTGGTTTCTTTGGACTTGGAGGAACAAGTGTCTTTTCGAGGACGGTTTTGTTTGGCCCTCGGAGGGGCTGCGAGCGGTTATAGCCTACGTCGAGTGGGTGGCGCGCGCTCGCCTTGTGGAAAGTCGGGTGTTTCCGCCCCCCGATTGGCCTGTGGGGAGTCCTGTGGGCTGGACTAAACCTCGGGAGGGGTGGGTGAAGCTTAACTCGGATGGGGCCGTTCGCGCCGGGTCCTCGCAGGCTTCGGCTGGGGGTTTAATTAGGAATTCGATTGGGCATTGGTGTGGCGGTTTCCATCAACGTCTTGGACGGAGTACACCCTTGGCTGCTGAGCTCCAGGGGGTACGCTTCGGACTCACGTTGGCTTGGGATCTGGGCTACCGGAATATTGTCGTTGAAGTCGATTCTTTAGAAGTGATTAACATTCTCTCTTCCTCCCAGAGTGGTCTGACTGATGAATTTTCTTTGGTTGCAGATATCCAGCGCCTTTTACACCAGGACTGGACGGTTCAACTTCATCATGTCTTGCGGAAGGGCAACTAGTGTGCCGATCAGCTGGTGGCTTGCGCGATGTTCGGCCCCCCGAGCCTTCACATCCTTAGGGATCCCCCAATGGTCATACGGGAGCTTCTCTGTAACATCCCACCCCCGATGGGAAGGGTAACATAGTCATTTGGCTAGAGGTGATCGTGATTGGGACTGATTTGGCATTGTTATGCATACTGGTATTGGTCAACAGTGAATTTGTTCACATGAAATAACTGTACATGCATTCATGATATTTCCCGATATTTGTGCCTACATGGGATTTTATTTTGGAAATTGGTTTATGGGCGTAAAAATTTATTCAGAATGGATCCTTATGGGTTTTACATTTTATGGGAATTATAGGAATTTTTCTTAAATTTTCCGGAGAAAATTTCCGGACCGAAAAAAAAAATCACCAAGTGGCAAACCGACTGGTTTTCGGTACCGAAATTGCTATCAAATGGTACTGGCCTATTGGATATTTTTTGGTAGGGTCGAAATATGGACCCTTGACAAATGGATTGAAAATTTATTTGATATTTGGATTATTTTTATCAAATATTTGATTGGTAGTTTGACTTTTCCT
>JAOQMQ010096307.1:0-16000 GCA_027563845.1 Erythroxylum subrotundum | reverse complement strand
AGACCAATTCAAGACAAAAACTTATATGCATTTTGTCAAACACTTGGTGTGCAAAAATGTGTTCATACCTCATTCAACACAAAATCCCTAATTTCCTCCATTAATCTCCAACATTCAAACAAAACCATATGTTAACAACCAATAATTCACATTTACGGTCCAAAAAGAACTTAACATTAACCAAACACAACCTAAACATTAACCACCGAAGCTCATGGTAGGAGAAGAGGATAGGATTGACGAGCAACTCTTACCACAATCGGAGCCCACTGTTGAGGAAGACGATGGCAGTGAGACGGTGGCGCGGCAAGCAGTCGACGGCGAAGGAAAGGAGACGTCGGCGACAGACCAAGGAGAAGCAGGGAAGAGAAATGGTGGGACGAAATTGGAGGGGAAAGGTTTTGAGGGCTTTTAATCTTGTTACCAAAACGATGTCGTTTTCCTTTTACAAAACGACGTCGTTTTGGACAAAATTTTAACGTTTCCCCTCACACAAAACGACGTCTAACCCCAAATTTACCGACTACACCGTCGGTAATCTCAGACGGATATATTCCGTTGGTATACCCCTCTCTCCCTTGTAGTGGGATTACCATTGATTTTAGGAAATAATTTTTCTTAAATTATAAAATCCTTTTTGTCAATATTTATATTACATAACTTTAAAAACACCAATAATAAATTCTTTAAATCAAAAATCTATCATCCTTAAAATCCCTATATATCATACTACTTATTATAAAACTTTACAACTTGTAATCGAAAAATTAAATCAATTACAATTTTATCTTCTTAATAATTTAACTTCGCAAAACGAAATTGAAACCTTAATAGAAAAAGTATGTAGTGAAAATCCACTTGACCCTATAAAAAATATTAATAACCAATTAATTGAAATAAAATTCAAAGATCCTACAAAGGAAATTAATATTAAAAATAACATACCATATACACAACAAGATGTACAAGAATTTATTACTGAATGTTTCACATTATTACAAAAACAATTAATCTCACCTAGCACAAGTAAGCATTCAGCCCCAGCCTTTTATGTAAATAACCATTCTGAACAAAAACGTGGCAAAAGAAGAATGGTAATTATCTATAAAGAATTAAATAAAGCTATTATAGGAGATGCATACAAATTACCTTGAAAAGATTATATTATTAGTTAATTAAAAGGACACCATTGGATTACTATACTAGATGCAAAATCAGGATATTGGCAATTAAGATTAGTCGAAAATACAAAATCATTAACAACTGTTAAGTTGTCAATTTGTGCTTATTTTGTATTTAATTCTCTTTTGCTTATTTTGTATTTAATTCTCTTTAATGTGTTGAAATTATTATTCAAAATTAATGAAATTGTCTTTTAATTGTTCTCAGATGATTGTTAACACTTTAGAGATGAAATTGAATCAAAAAGATGCAAAAGAAACAAAGAAAATTCGAAAATTCCAGATTGGAAACAAATTTAGTGACTAATCATGGGCAGGTGCAAGGATGAAAAATATCTGTAGATCTGTTTTCAAATTCAAATCTAAGATTTTCATAATCTTTGAAGATCATATTGCTATCTTCTCAATGGAAATCTGCAACTTGAAGTGGGGATAAGGATTATCTGCTGAAGATCACGAAAGAGAGAAGAGAAGAGAAGAGGGATCGGAAAAGTATAAAAGGAGAAGAAGTTACTGTTCACGTGAGCCCTTATTTTTAGGATAGATTTTCGATTTCTGCAGTTTTTCTCTGGGTTGTTTTTTCGTTTTTTTGCACTTTTTCTTCTATATTTTCGTATTCTTTAAGAAAGACCAGGGATGGAGACTTGTTATGTTATTTATTTGATTTTGACTTTCGTTATGAGTAGCTAAACTATTTTCTTGGTTTAGGGGAACCTTATTATCACCTATTATGTGTGAGATGTCAATAAAGTTTGTTCATTGTTGAATATTGAATATTTTCTGCTTTACTTTTCTAATTGAAGTGATTGATTTCTAGGTGCGCAACTAGGGATTGATTCATTCAATAACTAGATTAATGAAATATGACGTTCAGTTTTGTTAATCACAAGTAGCAATTAGGATTACCTTATCTACGTTAGAATTGAAAATTCTAAGAAGATATTCGCTTGATTAATTGCATGTCGTACATATATTATCTGGCTTGTTAGTTTCCTGATTCGTAAAGCTATTATTCAATTAAACCTACGATCGTATCTAGGTTGTTGTTTAATAAGAATACTAGGATACATGTTTCTAGTCATTACATTGAAGAAAAAACATTCTCAATAAATGTTTATTAATGATTAAAATTTTATACCGAGGATCCATTTTAGTTTGATAACATTGGTGACCTGAAAACCAAGGTATTTCCCATTAAATTTTCAGATCCAATTATTTCTTTTGATTTGTGATTTTTCTTATATTTTTCCTTAAATTGCCGTGAATTAAACCCCCCCCCCCCCATTTCGTTACTTTATTTTGTTTTGAATTCGTAACTCCTTTACTATTAATATTCTTCGTGGGAACGATATCCACTTACCACTACTACATTAAATTATATTAAGTTATTAACAAAAGTGATTTCTTTTGAATTTGGTTGTAGGCGACAGTACTACCAAATTTTGGAGCCATTGTCGGAAAATTTTTTACGGTTTATGTACGTTACGTGTTTGAATCAATCAGAGAATTTGCAGTATAATCCTGAGAACGAGAAGATAGCTAAAAGACTACGGAAATAGACCAAATATCATAAAGAGACGTGCAAACGTGGGCTGAAATGAAGAGGCTCTTCTTCGAAAAATATTTTCCAGCATCGAGAGCAACCAATATTCAGAAAGAAATTTGCGGAATTCAACACACAGGAGAAACACTTTACGAGTAGTGGGAAAGATTCAAGAACCTCTGCGCTAGCTATCCACACAAACAAATAACTGAACAACTATTGATTCAACATTTCTACGAAGAACTCTTGCTTTCAGATAAGAGTATGATCAACGCTGCAAGCGGTGATGCTCTAGTTGATAAGACATTGGCGGCCGCAAGGGAATTGATTGCGAACATAGCCTCCAACACTCAACAATTTGGAATACGTATTAGGCATGGATCAAAAGGCATGAATGAAGTGAATGTGACCACATTAGAGAAGAGATTTGATGATCTTACTTCTTTCGTGCGACAATTGGCGGTCACGAAGAAAGAAGAAGCAAAGGCATGTGGCATATGTTCAATGTTAGGACATTCTACTGATTTATGTCCGATTTTGCAGGAGGAAAACGCAAAGCAAGTGAATGTCATGGGAGGATTTGCTGGGCTAAGTCAAAGGAAGTACGATCCATTTTTCAACACCTACGATCTAAGGTGGCGCGATCATCCAACTTTGTGATATAGAAATCCTCAAGGGTAGCAAACGACCACGAATTTCCAGCAGTATAGACAACCATACGTGCCTCGGCAAAATCAAAATATAACATCAAATTATGAAGGTAAGTCCTCTTTGGAAGATATAGTTCAATCTTTGGCCACTAACTCTTTGACATTTCAGCGAAATACTGAAGCAAGTTTCAGAAACATTGGAAATCAAATGAGCCAAATGGCAACTGCCATAAATCGATTGGAAGCGCGAATTTCTGGAAATTTTCCAGCACAACCGGAGATCAATCCTATACAAAGTGCGAAGGCTATCACGTTGCGGAGTGGTAAGGAATTGCAAGAACCACTTCCGAAAAATTCCAGAAGAGAGATAGAGGAAGAAATCAAACAAACAACACCTTCACAACCAGAATTGACGCAAAAAGGGTGGCAAAATAAGGTGATTTTGCCTCCTTTTCTGAGTCGATTCGCAAAAGCAAAGAAGGAGGAACAAGAGAAGGAAATTTTAGAGACTTTCCAAAAAGTACAGGTAAACATTCCTCTCCTTGATGCATTTAAACAGATTCCAAGGTATGCTAAATTCCTTAAGGAGCTTTGTACGTCAAAGAGGAAATTAAAATTTGATGAGAAAGTGAAATTGGGAGAAAATGTTTCAGCGATTTTGCAAAAGAAAAAGCTTCCACTGAAATGTCAAGATCCAGGTACGTTTACTATCCCGTGCCAAATTGTTAATTTGCAGATTGAAAGAGCTAAGTTAGATTTAGGTGCGCCCATAAATGATATGCCATACGATGTGTATAAATCTTTAAATATTGGACCTCTTAAAGAAACTAATGTAGTGATTCAATTAGCGAATCGTTCAAATGCTTATCCGAAGGGTGTGTTAGAAGATATATTGGTTCAAGTAGGGAACATGCTTTTTCAGGCTGATTTTTACATTTTGCATATGGGCATCGATGACGCATCTTCCTACACTCTGATCTTATTCAAAAGGTCGTTTTTTAAAACGACTATAACTGAAATAGATATTCATGATGGATCTTTAACTATAGAATTTGATGGTGAATTAATTAAGTTCAATATTTATAATACCATAAAAATTCCAGATGATGAACATTCGATTATTTCTGTGGATTTTATTGATACAATGGTGCATGAAAATTGGATTTTAGAAGACAAAGATGGGCTTGGAATAATCCTTGAAGAGGAATCGGCATTATTTATTGAACAAAAAGAAAATACATCAACGTGGCAAGGAAGTGAGGAGTGAGCATTATCTAGGGAACTAATGAAAAACACATCACGTTGGCAAGGAAAGGAGAAGACGTTAGCTAGTGAACCAATGGAGATGTCATTTTTCATAGGGAACACCGAATCAATACTCTAGCAAATCACAACCATGGAAACGTCCAATAAGGTGGACAAGTTGTTGTCTTCATTAGCCAATCCACCAATGTTGGAATTGAAGAGCCTAGCTAGTCATTTGAAGTACATCTTTTTAGGTGAGAAAGACACATTGCCTCTTATTATTTCTAATCAACTTTTAGATATGCAGGAAAGCCAGCTGGTTAACGTTTTAAAGGAGAATAAAGAAGCTTTCGATTGGACGGTGGCCGATGTAAAAGGTATTAGCCCCACTATCTGCATGCACCGAATTTTGATGGAAGAGGAAGCGAAGGAGGTGAGGCAACCACAACGTCGTCTAAACCCACCTATGATGGAAGTGGTGAAGAAAGATATTTTGAAGCTTCTTGACAGGGGAATCATTTACCCGATTTCAGATAGTAATTAGGTAAGTCCGGTCCAGGTAGTTCTGAATAAAACTAGTGTCACTGTGATTAAAAATAGCGATGGTGAGTTAATACCCACTCGTGTTCAAAATGGTTGGAGGGTATGCATTGATTATAAGAAGCTTAATTCAGTTATTAGAAAGGATCTTTTTCTGCTTCCATTTATTGATCAAATGCTTGAAAGACTTGTAGGTAATTCTCACTATTGTTGTTTAGATGACTATTCAGGATATCACCAGATTTTGGTGGCACCTAAAGATCAGGAGAAGACAACCTTCACATGTCCATTCGGCACCTTTGCTTACTAAAGAATGCCATTTGGATTGTGCAATGCACCTGCGACATTTTAACAGTGTATGGTAAGTATTTTCTCCAATCTTGTGGAAAATTGCATGAAAATTTTTATGGATGATTTCACGGTATATGGAGAGTCTTTTGAAGCATGCGTTGTCAACCTTGAAAAAGTGCTAAAACTTTGCATTGAAACTAATTTGGTTTTAAATTATGAAAAGTGTCATTTCATGGTTGATTAATGCATTATTTTGGGTCATACTGTATCTTCGAAAGGGATTGAAGTCAATAGGGCTAAGATAGATGTTATTTGATCTTTATCTTACCCCACGAATGTGTGGGAAGTCCATTCTTTTCTTAGGCATGCAGGATTTTATTGACGATTTATCAAGAACTTCTCTAAAATTGCGCAACTCATGTGTAGATTGCTCCAAAAAGGTGTGAAATTTAATTTCAACGAGCCATGCAAAAGTGCTTTTGATGAACTCAAAGGGCGACTCACTATAGTACCAATTATTCAACCACCGCGATGGGATATGCCTTTCGAGTTGATATGCAATGCTTCGGATTATGTAGTTGGCATCGTGCTGGGCCAGAAAGTGTACAAGGTACCTCATGTTATTTTTTATGCTTCCATGCACTTAATAATGCCCAGAAAAATTATTCTACGATAGAGAAGGAGTTTTTAGCGGTCATCTTTGGATTGGAGAAGTTTCGGTCATACCTATTGGGAACAAAGGTGATCATCTATTCAGACCATGCAGCTCTAAAGTATTTGGTGAACAAGAAAGAAGTCAAACAGAGATTAATTCGATGGATATTACTGCTCCAAGAATTCAAAGTGGAAATCCGCGATAAGAAAGGAGCTGAAAATTTAGTGGCCGATTACCTAAGCAGGATCACATTGAGTACCATGTCTGATGTTCTGCACGAAAAATTTTTGGATGAGAATCTCTTCGCAATTCAACAGGTAATTCCATGGTATGCTGACATAGTAAACTTTTTAGTAACTAAGTCTTTACCTAGTGATTTATCTAGAGCTGAGAGAGATAAAATCAAGCGAGAGGCTAAATATTACATTTGGGATGAGCCTCACCTTTGAAAATTTTGTTCTGATTAGATTGTTAGGTGATGTGTCACAGATAATGAAATTCTCTCTATTTTACATTTTTGTCATTCTTCTATGTCTGGGGGACACTTTGGTCCCAAAAGAACTGCTCGAAAAATTTTAGAACGTGGACTGTTTTGGCATAAGTTATTTTATGACTCTTACATGTTTTGCAAGTCTTGTGATCGTTGTCAAATAACAGGTAACTTGGGATCGAGGAATCAAATGTCACTCACGAACATTCTGGTATATGAGATTTTTGATGTTTGGGGAATAGACTTTATGGGTCCTTTTCCTTCCTCCTTTGGTAAGAATTGCATTTTGTTGGCTGTGGATTACGTTTTGAAATGGGTTGAAGCTACGGCCACTATATCTGACGATGCTAAAACTGTCATCGATTTTGTTAAATCTAATATTTTTGTCAGGTTCGGAATGCCTCGAGCTATCATTAGCGACCGAGGAACCCATTTCTGCAACAAGATTTTTGAAGCTTTGATGAAAAGATGTGGCATCACACACCGAGTCTCTACCGCCTACCATCCGCAGACAAGTGGGCAAGCTGAGGTGTCTAATAAAGATATCAAATCCATCCTAGAGAAAGTGGTGAATCCGAACCAAAAGGATTGGAGTCTACGATTGGATGATGCTTTGTGGGCATACTAAACTGCGTACAAAACTCCTATAGGTATGTCGCCTTACAGGTTAGTTTTCGGTAAGCCTTGTCATTTACCCGTGGAAATAGAGCATAGAGCTTATTGGGTTGTAAAGCAGTTGAATATGAATCAGATGGAGGTTAGTAAGAATAGGAAATTGCAATTGCAAGAATTAAAGGAGATTCGTAAAGAGGCGTATGAAAATGTGAAAATTTATAAGGAAAAAAACTAAAGCTTTTCATGATAAAATGATTTCTAGGAAACATTTTTCAATCAGACAAAAAGTTCTTCTTTATCATTCGAAGCTTAAGTTATTTCCAGGTAAATTACGATCTTATTGGCTTGGACCATTTATTGTTACTAACATTTTTTCTCATGGTGCAGTAGAAATACAGAGTTTATATACCTCTAAGGTATTTAAAGTTAATGGACATAGCATGAAGCCATATTATGAAAATTTTTCGATCAAGCGAGTGGAAGAAATAGAGTTGGTGCTCCCAACCTATTTCTGATCGGGTAAGTAGAGAAACATGTCCAGCTAAAGACTTTAAAGAAGCGCATTTGGGGAAACCCGTAAATTTTTTAGGTTTGTTTATGTTATTTATTTTTAACAGTTTTTATTTTCATTTCATTATGTTTATTTCATTTAGTTAGGAATTTAAATTCACATTTTCATTTCTGTCATTTTTATTTTTCATCTTTTCATTTTAAAACTTATAAAACAAAAATTAAAAAATGGAAAAAAATGAAATTTTTGGTTGTTCCTGCGTCCCCCCTATTTACCCCCTTATGTTTTCATCGACTTGACTTTTTCCTTAGTGTTTCAATTTGCAACTGCCGCACATCACTACGACATTCACTTCCACTTGCCCATCACTCAATTACTTACATCCTATTCTTAGATGACAACTCACCCACCAACTCTAACTTGTGATTTTGTTGCTTGCGTTATTGTCTTGTTCAATTTGCAGGTCTGCGTTTCACGAATTCAACATAATGCCAAGGAGAAACAAGTGAGTCACAAAAGTTGGCTACTCCAATCACGTCTTTTGTGGCCTATTGGGAGCATGAAGGATTTCAACCGCCACATCCATCAACACCGTGATTTCGACACTTCCAAATAGAGAAGCCTTCTTTAATCTTTTCCTTTATATTTATGGTTCTTTAACATTGAGGACAAAGTTGGTCTAGGTGTGGGGGGAAAGAATTGGAGTTTGGTGTGTGACTATTTTTCGGTTTTCGTGTGATTTTTGTTGATTTTTGCATATGCTTATGCATGTTCAGCCATGAAGCTTTGTCATATTAGTTTGGATGAGATTGGGTATAAGCATGAAATTAAATTGGGCTAAGTGAGCTTTAAGGTCAATCATGTTGATTGATTACAATAACTGATCTTATAGACTTAGTCAAAATTGTGACATTTGAGTGATGAGGAATATGTGGAATTGAAGTGAATTCTTAAGTTGAACCTGTGAGCGAAATTTAAGCCTAAATGACATCATCTTTATGTCATGCTATTTCTTTGAATTACGTGATACTCCTCTATTCATGTTGCCTTCAGAACTTGCACGGAACCGATTTGAATTTATTTGATTACATGGGATATAGATATGATTAAGGCCTTCCTTGTTTTTAAACCCCTTAGCTTAAAAATGACCCACCTACTTATTTTCCCTTTGCAAACATTTTTTAGCCTTTATCCTTGTTTTTCAATCAATCATCTTATTTTTAAAACCCAAAAATCTCATTAGCTTTACTCTATCACAAGTTCAATAAAGCATTAAGTAATTTGGGACTTTTGTTCTGTATTGTATTCTAAGATATTTTTATAGGTACTTCTACTCATGTGTTTATTAAATTATGTTGCTATTATTTTCTCTTGTTTTTTATTGTTTTCTCTTGTTTTTAGCATTATTCAAGAAAAGAAAAGAAAGAGAAAAAAAGAAAAGAAGAAAGAAAAGACAAAAAAGAAAAGAAAAGAAAAAGAAAAAGAATAAAGCATAGTAGCATTAGTAGTTGTAGTTCCTTGTATTCATGTGTTATTTCAGAATTTTAATTTGAATGTCCCTTTTACTTGGTACTTTGTGAATGCTTGTGATTAACCCTTTACCATTTTTACCTTACCTTTGAACCTAACCCCATTACAACCCATAATAAAGTCTTTATGATCTATGAGGTCATGTAATCCGAATGAATGATAACTGGTGAGTTTGCAAGCCTATGGTAGTGCAATCTGTTAGAGAAAGATTTGAGAGAAACACTTTAACCTTAAACACTTGAGTGTAAGAGAGAAATCCATGAGAAGAATTCACTTTGGTTTCATACTTGGCTTTTGAACAATGATGTCTTATTTTGACTTTGTTTATTTGTATCGGTGAAAAGTGATTATGATGTATATTACAACTTAAGTCTTACTGGCCTAAGTTAATGGATTGTGTGCACTTAATCTTATGAAAGATGAATTGATAGAGTATAATGGTTTGGCATGTTTGCTCGAGGGCGAGCAAAGGTTTGGTGTGGGGGAATTTGTTAAGTTGTCAATTTGTGCTTATTTTGTATTTAATTCTCTTTAATGTGTTGAAATTATTATTCAAAATTAATGAAATTGTCTTTTAATTGTTCTCAGATGATTTTCAACACTTTAGAGATAAAATTGAATCAAAAAGATGAAAAAGAAACAAAGAAAATCCAAAAATCCCAGATTGGCAGCAAGTTTAGTGATTAAGCGTGGGCACGTGCAAGGATGAAAATTATCTGCAGATCTGTTTTCAAATTCAAATTTGAGATTTTCATAATCTTTGAAGATCATATCGCTATCTTATCAATGGAAATCTGCAACTTGAAGTGGGGATAAGGATTATCTACTGAAAATCACAAAAGAGAGAAGAGAAGAGGGGATCGGAAAAGTATAAAAGGAGAAGTTGTTGTTCACGTGAGCCTTCATTTTTATGATAGATTTTCGATTTCTGCAGTTTTTCTCTGGGTTGTTTTTGCGTTTTCTACACTTTTTCTTCTATATTTTCATATTTTTTAAGAAAGACCAGGGATGTAGACTTGTTATGTTATTTCTTTGATTTTGACTTTCGTTATGAGTAGCTAAACTATTTTCTTGGTTTAGGGAAACCTTGTTATCACCTATTATGTGTGAGATGTCAATAAAGTTTGTTCATTGTTGAATATTGAATATTTTCTGCATTACTTTTCTAATTGAATTGATTGATTTCTAGGTGCACAACTAGGGATTGATTCGTTCAATAGCTAGATTAATTAAATATGACATTCAGTTTCGTTAATCACAAGTAGCAATTATGATTACCTTATCTACGTTAGAGTCGAAAATTCTAAGAAGATATTCGCTTGATTAATTGCATGTCGTACATATATTATCTGGCTCGTTAGTTTCTTGATTCGTAAAGCTATTATTTAATTAAACCTACGATCGTATCTTGGTTGTTGTTTAATAAGAATGCTAGGATACATGTTTATAGTCATTACATTTAAGAGAAAACATTCCCAATGAATGTTTATTAATGATTGAAATTTTATATCGATGATCTATTTTAACATGATAACATCGGTGACTCGAAAACCAAGATATTTTCCATTAAATTTTCAGATCCAATTATTTCCTTTGATTTGCGATTCTTCTTATATTTTTCCTTAAATTGTCGTGAATTAAACCCCCCCCCCTTCATTTCGTTACTTTGTTTTGTTTTGAATTTGTAACTCCTTTACTGTTAAGATTGCTCGTGGGAATGATATCTACTTACTACTACTACATTAAATTGTATTAACGGAAGTGATTTCTTTTAAAATTGGTTGTAGGTGACAGTAGTACCAACAACCTTAACTTGTCCATCATAAAAACATTGCCAATGGAATATATTACCCTTTGGATTAAAACAAGCCCCTGGAATTTATCAAAGATTTATGGATAATAACTTAGAAGGATTAGAAAAATTTTCATTAGACTGTATAGATGATATTATTATTATTTCCAATAAAAATAAAGAAGATCATTTACAAATAGTAAAACAATTCTTATCTAGATGTCGGTATAAAGGATTAATTCTAAGCCAAAAAAAATTAAATTAGCACAACAAAATATCGACTATTTAGCTATAGAATTTTATAATGGCTTTCTCAAATTACAACCTAATATTCTTGAAAATTTACATAATTTTCCTGACACATTTAAAAATATAACTAAAGCTCAAAGAATTTTATGATTATTAAATTATATATCTGATCAAGGCTTTCTTAAAGATTTAGCTAAGGCTTTCTTAAAGATTTAGCTAAAGTAAGAAAGCAATTACAACTCAAATGTAGTACAAAAACTCAATGGACATGGAATGATGAAGATAATAATGGGTTAGAGAAAATAAATAATTATTAAATAAAAATAGATGATAAATGATGAAACGATAAAAACGCAAGTAAACAAACCTCGTTGCCTCCTTTTCTCTTGAACACCAATTCTGAGGCTAAATCGAGAAGTTTTAGAGATTGGACAAGAGTATGGAAACTAGGAGTTTATTATTTCATATTAAGTTATACCCAGAGCTTACATTATATAGGAACTAGGAAAGAAAAAAGTAGATTCCTAAGGAATCTGCTTTTAATGTTTGGCCGATAATTGACCTGCCTACTTCACATGATAAATAGTAAAATTACATAATTGAAGTTGATGGTAGACAGAAGGAATCTGCTTTTATCTTTATTCTTCAATGATGGCATCTACTAAAGATTTATCATCTTTGTTGCCACCTTCTTTGTCTTTTTGTGAAGTGGATGGACAAAAATTGCAGTGGTGTTGTGAGTGTTGTCGTAATTGTTGACCGATGGCCTCCTTCCATTGATTTGATAATTCATTAAATACTCTAGCGTTTGTTGAAAAAGATGCTTCAAACTATTTTATGAGTTGGAATGATTCATTGGAAATGGTTGTTTTGTATGCAAAGGTCATTAACATATTGACTCCTTTGTAGTTCAATTTGATTAATGATTCCTGAGTAATATTGTTGATAGACTCCTTCAAAATAGTGAAGATTGAATTGAATAATGAGATCCCATTCAAATTCATATTTTGTATGGTCATCAATAGGATTGTTGATACCAATTTGTATGTCTGCTAGACGGGATAACTATACTTCTGCTTCCTTTAAGGTCTCTACTTGTTTAAAAATAGGATAGTTGCGAAATACTTTAACAAATATTTCTCTTTCTTTAGCAAATCTCTCATTGTAGTTTTTAACTACAAGAATGAATTCGGCGGGAAATTCGGAAAGGATGGCTAAATTGGTTAAGTAAATGGTATCCACTAATCCTCTTTGAAAGAAGAGAAAAGTGGTGAGTTCATCTGCTTCAGGGAAGATAAATGCTTTTGGTCCATAGCGTCCTTGGTTCTGAGGGTAATATTGTAATATTTTCTGATCTTCTTTCCAATCATTTAATGCTTGAAAAGAGTCATAAAATATTTTAGAGGTTATTTTTTCATTTCTTCCTTGAGAGCTTTAGCAGGGATGGATTTGATTTTTTCCATGTTAATGGGTTTTCCAAGGGCTTTTATTGAAGAGCAGGTTGGTTGTTTTTCAAGGATTTATTTATATTGAGGTCGTGAAGAAGGCTTTCTAAATTCTGCTAAGGCTTTTTATGCTTCAATGCAGGTGTTATAGCTTTAATGAATAATGGAAGACTTACATGTGATGTGAACATCTTTTTGCCATTCATCATAGATACCGACCATGAGTCCATTAAAAATGACATATGTTTTGTTTCCTTGAAGTCAACTTCTCTTTCTGAGAAAGGGGTAAAGGTGTCTAGATAATTTTTTGAAGCGTTATTGGCTGAATGTTTGGTGTTTGGACACTGGCTACTTTGGTATTTGTAGTTGGTGGTTGGTCATTGGATATTTGTTTTTCAAGAAGAGTAATAGTGGCTCGTAACTAATTGATTTCTTTTGTTACAGTGCCCACTTGTTGTTGAAGATCAGTTAACTCATTTTCTTTTTTGATGAGTGATTGCTTCAAGATGAGGATAGTTGTTTCCATTCTCTTGTTAATATATTTGTAAGATTGTTAGTAGAAGATTTAATATAATTAATTTGAAAATTGTATTGATTTAATTCGAGCTGTCATCTAATCAATCTCCCTTAATTATAATTAGTTTTGATGTTATATCCGGTGAATCTACATAAATACTTAAATTCGGTTTGAATATGAAATTCAATAAATAATAAATCAATTTTTTATTTTCTTAATGTTTAATACATGCAATTTCCAGGATTACAATTTTTATCTATCATCCTTCCCTTTATGTATATATACTTCTGTTTTCCCTTTCCATCAAACAGACAATTACAGGTATGCTTTTTAATTACGGTTGCAAGCAAAATATATATTCATAACGAAATACTCCCATTCCAAAGACCTACTTTCAACATTTATTGAATGTTCAAACTAACTTATTAGCTCACGTTTGATTCTTTTTCAACCATTGAGATCATTTTTCGACACCATGATCATGAAATTTTGAAGTTGCCACTTAAAATTGATTCTTTAAAATAATTCAGGAACGGCTAACTTTTATTTTTTTCAAAACACTTCGATTACAAGTTTTTTTTCAACAATATCCTATACATAAGAGACAATGTTATTTCCTGCTTCAGTGCTGCTGCAGGCAGCTAAGCTACCGTTCATAGTATGAATGCATCATGTATCAGAAAAATTCAGTAGCCTCAAATCACAATAAACATATAAATAAAGAACAAAGACAAAGAAGACGAAATTAAGGAGGATCCTGCTGCTGCTGCTCGTCGCCTTCATTCTGCAGAAAGGTTGGGATAACGTGAGCGCCTCCTAGAGAGGAAGACGGTGCACCCGTCCTTGGGACAAATTGTGGGGACGTATATCAGCTCATCACACCCATCAGTTCGGTGCCTCTTGAAATCGAAAAGCGTACAAAACATGGCGATGAAGATCACCAGATAGTTCAATGCATACCTCTGGCCCACACACTGGTGGGGTCCAGCTCCAAAGGCTAAGAATTGTTTCTTGAATAACTGATCCTCTTGCCGCTCCTCCGAGAACCGGTCCGGGTCGAACATGTCCGGTTCACTGAATCCTTCCAAACAGCTATCCAAAACCGACGGAAACACTATTGCACCCTTCGGAATCATGTATGACTCCGTCAACTGGAAGTCTGTCATGGCGATATGTGGGACCAAGGTGGCCGGAGGTCGGTATCTGATCACCTCACGCGCCACCGCATGCGTGTATTTCATTTCTCTAATCTGGTCAGCAGAGATTAGAGTATCGGATTCCGGCGACCAGATTCTGGCAACCTCCTCTCGAACTCTTGACAGCACAGTAGGGTGCGAGTCGAGCAACGCCACCGCCCAGAGAAGGGACGACGAAGAAGCGTCCTGGGCTGCGAAGAGGAAAGTGAAGAGGAAACTAGCAATATGGGCATCAGTTGAGTGTGCAGGAGCCGGTTTTCCTGTGCTTCGAGCTTCTGAAGTTTCTCTGATAATTTCTTGCATGAAAAAGTCGACCAAACACGAAGGCTCGTGGTTGTTCTCCATCTTTGCTTTGCTCTTCCGAGTGCACTCCGCAAGTTCCTTCTCCAGGCGGCCTAATGCGAGCCTGGCGTTTCTAAACGCGAAGCCAGGAAGGTCTATAGGAAGCTTAATTAAACCATTGTTTAACAAGTTGTAATCGCTATTGAACTCCTCCCGGGACTCCTTGGTCAAATACGGTCCCACGAATACAGTCTGGGAAGTCTCAAGGTTCAAGTCCCGAACAAGGAAGCGAAGACAGATAGGTTGGTCAGGGTTTTGAGAGCAAATTCTCTCCCATTTATTCAAGTGACGAAGGATGATCTTCTGTTGGATGTCCATGTACGTGAAGAGCGCTCTGGGAGTAAAGCTCGGAGCCATACGACGTCGAACGTCCTTATGGTTCTGTCCGAACAAGGACATAAGGTTGTCCTCCCCAAAGATCTTTGTCCCGAACACGTTAACCACAAGCAAAAACGCGTCAGGGCGGAGATTGGAGAATATGACATGGGAGAGATCGCTGCTGCGTAAGAAGACCAAGAACTTTCCCAGAATGTAGTCGACGGAGAAGCCTGTTTGGGCGGAGATAAGCGAGTGGGTTTTCCAGAACTTGGCAGGGTTTCTGATCAAGGAAATTGCATTTCCAAGAAGCGGAATCACAAACACGGGGCCCGCAGCTTGGCGTTTCTTTTTCAAGTACGATACCTGTTCAAGAAACAAAACCAAAAAGATCAAGGAGATGGCGATGGGAGTTACGGAGAATGCACAGAATGAGAGGAAGGTGAACATTCTGTGATCTTCAAGCTGGTAACTAACAGGAAGATATTGTCCTTGACCTTGGGCTTGGGTGGATGCAAATGGCATCGCAAGTTAGTGTTAATATACAGTGGAATGCATGGATGCCACTTGTTTATCGTATTACTTAAGAACTTTTAAATTAATTTGAAAGCAAGAAAATAAAAAATGTTATATATCCAATATACTCAACAAGATTTTATTGTAATATCTTAATCATGATATCTTATGCACTTCGCGTGTGTATATGCAAAGGCTCTATTACTTCTCCATAATTTTTATATCTTGTGCACAATGGAATGGGAATTGAATGTAATTTAATTAAAATTGAGTTAAAATTTAAATAATAAAAAAAAGAAGATAATTCGATTTAGAAAGTGATAAGAAATGGTCTCCAATAATTATAATCACAAGTAGATGGTTTGGACATGGCATCA
>JAOQMQ010096161.1:0-16030 GCA_027563845.1 Erythroxylum subrotundum | reverse complement strand
GGATTGAGCTTATAACCATGGTTACAGGTTAAATCGGATTATCGATCCTCATTTGATTTGGGTAGTCATAATGTCTTACTAGAGGCCGCTTATAACTTATGGGCCTTGAAGTGTGATCAAGCCCATTGCCAACATCAAATGAGCCCACGCAATGAATTATGATACTTATATTTAATCATAAGTTTCTTAAACTTTATAATCTAAGTCCAACTTGATTAAAACATCTTTTCTCTTCTCAACTCGTTCATTATGTGTGACCCATTAAGTTCTCAGATATGTTAGCGATGAATATAAACTATAACTCTAAATCATATTTAAGATTAAATAAATTAAATACTTTTAATTTATTTTTAATTCTCTAATTAAATAATTTATATCTATAGATCATGATTAACATTTAGCAACACATCATGATCATTCATATATCTAAGAATGTTAAAGTATTTCTGACTAACCTTTTTGTACATAATTTTTTCATATAATTCAATTCTTTCTTTATACAATGTTTCGATTAGACGTAAGACATGAAAATGTCTACAATATTTGAGTTTAATCATGTTAGTTCTTTACCATTAGCAATTGATTTAACTAATGACATTTGAATACTATTTTCAATGTGTCATTCGATCTTGGCTAAGGATTTCTCAAATCAGTATTAATCGTGAATAACAAAATATTTTTCTTAATCATTTTAGGGTGATGAATCATATATTGATCATTCAACTATCTCTATATAGTTTAAACTACATCCAATAACTACTGAATGAATCATCCTTGACTAGAATAGATCGTAATTAGTATTAAAAAAATATCAAACCCTATATAAGATAACTTTAGAGATTTTAAGTTAAATAATCTCTTATACAATTATCACATTGAAAATTTTCATAAACATACCAGTAATGTTCTAAATAGATTCTTTACATGGGGCCAGTACAATGAACTAGTTCTCTAATAAGCATCCACACTTTTATTTAAGTATCTCCATATTTTAATATATGAGATCAACTATTTCTTTTATAAGGAAAAACATAATGTGTGCTAGTCTTTTTATATTCTATTAATGTTCATTCTTAATAGAAGAATAATTAGGAACAATTTAAGGATAATACATAAACATAATATAAATCTCATAACTATAATCTTATCATAATTTTATTTGAAATGTACATTTATCCTATGAAATTTATCATATATAAATATGTATAAGATAAAGAGAATATATAAATAAATATGTCACTAAAATACAACTAACTGATTGGCTATAAGATATAAACCAATAGAAGAAACACATAAAAAGACATAGATGGCGAAGACAACAGTTGTTCTATTGTTTCACTTTGTTTTAGTACTGTGTAGTTTCATTTTTACTAGTATCATTATTGATATTCACAATCTTTCTCACTAATATGGAAAATTAAAATCCAAAAGAGAATAGAAGTATCTATATTAAAGATTAAATATTTTGAACACTTAAAATGATATGTATTCATAGGTAAATATATTAATGACAAAGTAATTGAATTTGAACTACAAGATGCCATAGTTTAAAAAATAACTTTCTAAAATAAGGTGAAATAAAAGAAAATATATGAGACTTTAGATCAAAATAATTCTCTTATATAGGATAAGGAAGAGGAATTCAATCTATTTGAAACTTGGAAGCAAACTAGAATGAGGAATTGACTCAAGATTAATTTAAATTGCATCCCAATGAGAGTTTACCAATTGTATTTAATATGATTGAAAGTAACCAATTTTCCGCAGAAGATAATAGGCTAAACCATGTTTCTCTAAGATATTATGATTTTCTTCCTAATTTTGCTTGGAATGGTCTCCATTTCTTGAATAGTATCATCCCATAATCTAATTTATACAATTACCTAAAAAGATATTAAAATTTAAGTAAAATAATTAAGGTAAGATAATATAGGCATATTTCATGCGCATCAAATATTGTAACGTAATTTTTTGCTTTTGCTTAAGCAAATTAATCTAAACACTATTAACTCAAAGAGGTAGTAATTATAGGAATGAAATTAATAACTCAAAATGATAAATCAAGACTATTTATCTTTCATTCAGTTACATTGTATATCAATTAGCTAGGTATTTAGACAATTATATTTCATTGTAAATCAAGTCAATTTAACCTTAAAATCCTGCAAATATCTCATAATTTACAAAATATCAAGTTAATTTATAAAGTAGATGTACACAAGTAAGATAGTTAAGCTTTCAAATACTTTAATAACTTGAATTACTATAAAATATAACGTTAGAATTTCTACTTTTAATAACTCTAATAAATAGAAAATATAAAACTGAAGTTTAAATTTACAGAGGAGTATTTAGAGGCTTGTTTGAAAAGTCATCTAACCTTTTGTTGTAGCCTTCAATAATATCCTTATATAGTAATAAATTAGAGTTTTTGAGATATACACACTGTTGTGTAAGTGCCCATGTATTTTCAAAAACACCACAATTTGCAACTTTATACAGTAACAAAAGCTTACACAAGCAACATACATGGGTTTGTAACTTTACACAGGTAGGAACCGTGTCTTTGAAGCTCCACACATTTACAGTGACTTACAAGGTCATTGTACACAACCGTTTATCTCTAAAATTGCTCAAACTCTTCCATTCCATGCCATACTTTCAACCAAATACTTCTCTTTTGGTATCTGAAGGCAACTATTACCTAAAAACATAGTTAAAGCAAAATAAGCACCAAAAATATTATAAAAATTTTAAATAACAAGTAAAAGATAATAAATATAGGTATATAAATATAGACAATTAATCATTTATCAGTGTCTAGTGCCCGTGTAAGTCACTAGTCCTTTGTTAAACGTAAAACAACACATGATGGTATACACCCGTTTCCACAACCACGTGCACCTATAAATTCCTAGAAACTTTTAAACTTTCATCTAACCTCATTCTAATTACATGAAATACACTGAAAACATATAAAGTAGGCAAACAAGTTATGAATTAATAAAATCCTAAAATTAAACTTTAAGTTAAATTCATTGTTTCTTACCATGAATTCATTAGTCTCTAAATATACTACTTGCTCTTTCTTTATAGGGTTATCCTTATCTTTCTCTTTACCATAAATAAGACATAACTTTAGTAGATCTATAAAAACATATTCCTGTATAACATTTGAAACTGAAAAATCAATTGTATGAATAAAATAACGTCATCATATTGAAGGAGATGTCTCATGACATCATATATTTTAAAGATAACCTCTCCTTCCCCAACCCTAAACATTAGCTTGACTTTTTTTCTCCTAAGGTGAGTGTTGCTAAAATCCTAATGGAAGGTTGTTCCTTTGCTATTTTTGATTCTTCTATAAGAAATTCAGGTGATTTCTTTATCATTGATTATATGTAAAATTATAAAAATTATTTTAGGAGATCTAGGAGCATTCCTTGTGTAATCCACATGGTCAGGCTTTGTCATAGCCTTAACTACCTGACATTCTTAACCTACATGTCGTAACCTACACACCTTGCACTGTATCACTTGGAACATTTGAGAATTCGTTATTAATCCATCTACCTTTTTTCTCAAATCTTCAATCTGACTCGCCAATGTTATATCTGCATCTACATAAACTACGACTGGCTTGCAAAATTTTACTCAAGAAAAGCACCACTGATAATTGTTTATGGTCATGTCCTCAATGAAATCCTGAGCTGCTTCTAGTATTTTATTGTTCAAAATACCCACAGGTGCTGCTTTAATCATCTACCTAGTTCTTTAATTGAGCTCATTATAAAAAGTATCAATTTGCATCCATGGTAATAAAATATAATTTGGACACTGCCTTAGCATCTTCTTAAATCTTTCCCATTATCATATGGAGTATCTAAATCAATTTGAGCATAGAAAGATATGTCATTTCTTAATTTGATAGTCTTAATTGATAGAAAGTATTTCAAAAGAAATTCTGCTATCACTGGTTCTATCTGTTGATGGATCCCTTAGGTAGATTATCCACCATTGCTTAGTTCGGTTCTTCAATGAGAATTGAAATATTCTGAATCTTATTTCGAAATCAGCAATGACACCATTAATCTTGAAGGTGTCATAAATTTTTAAAAAATTGCTTATGTGTGCATTGGACATACTGCTATATCATCTAAATGGTATTCAATTTAATGTTGACAGTAACAGTTGGCCTTACAATATTGGACTTCGTTCTAGTCAAGTTCGACTTAACATAATCAAACATTGTCCTTAGTTGGTCTACCATGATTTTTTATATTTTAGCCTTAATTTGACATTCTAAGTCTTGTATCCGTTAGTCTAGCTCCACCTCTTTAAGTCGAGTCCCTTAAAGATTTCTACAAGCCATCCTCTTATATAGTCTACTGTGATTTTTTATCCTTCAATCTTAATCTAACATTCTAAGTCCTACATCTGTTGATCTATCCCTACCTCTTTGGGTCAAGTCCCTCAAAGATTTCTACAAGTCGTCCTGTTAATTTTTAGATCTACTTCAGCCTAGTTAAATAGATTTCTTTCCGTTATAAATTAACCCAAAGACCTGCAAAAGTGAAAATATAAGAGTCGACAAAATGATTCAATAAATTGTAAACAATAAATACAAATTTAAAAAGAGAAATAATGATTATACGTCCATGGCAATTTGATAGGAAGGTTAGACATGATGGGTACACGAATTGTCACTCTTTTGTACTTGATAATCGAAACATTGTACTAACCCCTCTTAAACCTTTGCAAGCTTATGAGGATCAGATTAGGATAGTAAGTGAGTATAAAATGAGAGGAAACATATTAGCGAGCAAAAGGAAAAGGAAAAGAAAGAAAAACATAAAATTAGAGAAAAGAAAGAGAGTGAGGCCAAAAGGAAAAATCACGAAAAAAATCACGAGATAGGTGTTCAAGAAAGAGAGAAAAGCAAGAAATTAAATGTAATTACTGGAAAAAGTGAGGTTAAGAGTGATATGTTCGTAAGGCTGTCATTACTTATACTTATGTACAAGGATATTTATTTTTTTACTAATGACCTTAACTCTACTTTGCTTAATGTGGTTGTTTCTTTATTACAGGAGTTTGAAAACCTTTTTCTCATAGAGATACCACATGGATTACCCCCTTTATGAGGCATTGAACATCAAATAGATTTCATACATGGGGCTGCTATTCCTGACCAACCTGCCTATAGAGCCAATCCCGAGGAATCAAAAGAGATACAATAACAAGTTTATGACCTGGTGCAAAAGGGATTTGTACGAGAAAGTCTTTGCCGATGTTCAGTTCCCGTAACCTTAGTTCCAAAGAAAGATAAAAACATGACACATTTGTGCATATTACTGAGCCATAAACAAAATAACAGTTAAGTATAGACGTCGTATCTCTCGATTAGATAATATGCGCGATGAATTACATGGCTCATGCTTGTTTTCTAAGATTGATTTAAAGAATGACTACTATCAAATTTTCATGAAAAAAGGAGATGAATGAAAAACGACGTTTAAAACTAAATATAGATTGTATGAGTGAGTGGTTAGTAATGCCCTTTGGTTTAACTAATACACCTAGTACTTTCATAAAGCTTATGAACCATGTCTTGCGTGCTTTCATTGGAAAATTTGTGATAGTTTACTGTGATGATATTTTAGTTTACAACAAGAATTTAAATGATCATGTGGAACACTTGCATGTTATTTTTAATGTATTAAGAGAGAATCAATTGTATGCTAATCTTAAAAAGTGTATAATTTGCATGGAATTTGTTTTGTTTCTTAGATTTGTTGTTAGTTCACAGGGTGTTAGTGTTGATGAAGAGAAGGTAAAGGCGATAAGGCACTGGCCTACACCTAAGAATGCAAATGAGGTGAGAAATTTTCATGGTTTAGCAAATTTTTATCGAAGGTTTATTAAAGACTTTAGTTACATTGTTGAACCTTTGAATGAACTTGTTAAAAAGAATGTTGTTTTTAAGTAGGATGATATACATGATCAAGCTTTTAATATATTGAAAGATAAGCTAACTAATGCACCTTTGTTGTGTTTGCCTAATTTTGATAAAGCGTTTGAAGTTGCATACGATGTATTTGGGATTAGCATAGGGGTTATATTCATGCAAGAATCTTAACCAATTGCTTATTTTAGTGAAAAGCTAAATGAGGCAGCATTGAATTATCCTACTTATGATAAAGAACTATATACATTAGTAAGAACTCTTCAAACATGGCAACACTACTTGTGGCCAAGTGAATTCTAATATGTGGCATTGATATATAATTTTCTTAGGATAATTTGTTAGTTAATTGTGATAAATTGATTGTTGTTAACTTGTTTAGCTTTTTTTTTTTGGTCTTAGTTGAATATAATTGCATGATTATGTATGAATGTATGTGAATATGCATGAATGTGTGTGAATTACGTCTTTAAGATTAGGTTTTGCATGAATTTCACATGGCATTGTTATGTGTCTTTTTCTTAAATTATGTTGGTATGAATTGCATGTCTTTTGGGCATGATTAAGTGATTAATTTTGTTGTTAATCAATAGGTTTGAAGGTGGTTTTGAGGGATGGAATGATAGAAGAACTAAAGAGAAAGCAAATCATGTGACCCAAAGGAAAGCTGGAATTTTCCTGGGCTGACCCATCACCAATGTTAAGCTTTCACAAGATATAATTCTTATTGGATGCTTTTTTTTAATCCAAAAGAAAGGAGAAATTCAGTTTCAAATTAGTGAAATAACGGCCCAATTTGGATAAGAAATCAATAAGATATCACGAATTGAAGTCAAGACAGAAAACAAAGTTTTCTGGAAAATTCTAGCTGGCAACTTCCTCCTTCCTATGTCGTTTTAAGCATTAAATTGGGTATAAAAACTCAATTTTAAACCCTAGAAAGGAGGAGGTCATGCAAGACATCCAAGGGAGAGAGAAGAACGCATTTTTAAGAGAAAAATCAAGAGAATTTAAGGTGGAATCACAGGATTTCAAGGAGACACAAAGCTGCCACTATAGAATTCCAGTTTTGCTCTTTAACATATAAGCCTTACTTCTTCTCTTTTCTTGCTTCTTTGTTATATTTTGTTGATTAAGACGGATGTATGGATATGTTATGAACATTTTGGATGAGATGTTGATGGATTTCTAAGTAGTTATTAGGGTTATTATTGTCTAAACTATGTAGTACCTCACTTTATTCAATGTTATGGATGTGTTTGATGTTTATGGTATATGGCTATCCATACTCAGCGTACATAGAGATATGAAGTTAAGAAATATGTTAGTAAGTGCCAGGAGAGTGGGCTTATACCAAGAATACTCCATATATCAAGTTACCTTGCCATTTGGAGAGAGATCTTGAATGGAAAAGTGACAGTCCAAAAATCTATTCATATCTTTTCACTGGTTAAGTGAAAAATTGGAAGTGAGAGATTACATAATTCATTTACTTCATTAAACAAGGCTTATTCGGCTCAAGTAATGAGAGTGAAAGAACTAGGACATTAAGAAATTTTGGACTAAACATAATTAACATTGCTAAAGTGATAGAATACATAGTTAGGTAATGATAATACTAAGTTGTTAAATTGATACTTTGATTCACCATTTTCTAAATTTATGTTCTTACTTTTGTGAAAACCCTAAAGTGTATATGTATGACTTTTAATTTTTGTATTTTGGATCTTTCAAATCTAATTATTTGAGTTTCTTTAACAAAATAAAATTTGGATCATTTCAGTAGCTAACCAATCCCTGTGGGACAATACCTATCTATACTGCGATTTCTGATCTGTATACTTACAGGATAAGAGGTTTTAATTTAAAATTTGGAAAATTACCTATCAAGTTTTTGGGGTTGTTGTCGGGGATTGTGCCTAGCATTGAGTTTGGTTTGAAATTTTTGATTTCATTTTTACTTTGATATTCTTTTCTGGTGTGTAATAGGTGTATGCACACGAGGAGTGTAGGAGTTATGAAAAAATTGCGAGAACTTGATATCACCAAAGTAGAAAAGGAATTGAGAAAGGCAAGGAGACAAGATCAAATTGAGCATATAATGGCTGAACAGAGGGAACAAGGTGGTGAAGAGAGAACTTTGATGGACTTTATGCAGCTAAGGTTTAACCTGAGCTAGCAAGGAATTGCTAAACCACCAGTGAATGCGAACAATTTCGAAATCAAGCCTACTTTACTTAATATTTTGTAAAGCAATGTTCAATTTTATGGTTTGCCACATGAGGATCCTAATAATCACATTGCCAATTTTTTGAAAATTTGTGATACTTTCAGGCAAAACGGACTATCTGAAGATGCAGTGAAGATGAGATTGTTTCCCTTCACACTAAAAGATTGAGCAAAGGTATGGATGAACTCCCTTACTCTAGAACAATTTAGAACATAGGACTAGTTGGTACAAGCCTTTTTGTCCAAATATTTCCCATTGACAAAAACAATAAGGATCATCAAGGAAATCACCAACTTTCAGCAATACGAGGGAGAATCATTGTATGAGGCATAGGAGCGTTTCAAGAAGTTACAGAGGAGCTACCCCCACATAATCTACCAAAGGAATTTTTGCTACAAACATTTTATAACGGGGTAAATTCAGCAACCAAAAGCACCATTGATGCAGCTGCAAAAGTTCATTGATGAAGAAGGCCATAGATGCTGCATATGACCTGATTGAAAACATGGCTGCTAACAACTACCTTTGGTACAATGAAAGGAGTAAACCACTATAGGTGAAGGAACAGAAAGGGGTTATGTCAGCAGATTCAACAATTGCTTTATTTGCAGAAATTGCATCATTAAGGAAACAAGTAAGTGATCTTCAACCTTCATCTAGTTTTTTAAAGTATATGCATCAAAATTGTAAGATTTGTAGAGCGGACAATCATAATTCATCAGAATGTTGTTTGATGAGCACTGAAGGCATATAACAAGCTCATTATTTACAGTTACAATAGAGGTCAGGTAATAACCCATATTCTAGTACTTATAATATTGATGGCCAAATTTTTCTTAGGTAACCTTGTAGGAACCAATTGGAGACCTCAAAGATCCCCAGGATTTCAGGCAAAAGGAAAGTAACTCACATGTTATCCTAGAGTCAAAGTTTGGAGGTATTGAATCAAGGCTAGAGGAAAAAATGTAAGCTCAAGCTGCAAGGACAGATTCTCAACTTTCATAGCTGAGCTCCCAATTTTCAAAGATGATGGAAGTGATGGGTACAATTGGATCAAAGGTGAATAATATCGAGGAGGCACAGACACGAAATGATCAGGCGCTAAAAAGTTATTAAGTGAAGACTGATTAATTGATTAAAAATCAAGCATCATCAATCTACACCTAGAGGTGCAGATGGGTTAGCTGGCAACTGCAGTATCAACCAGACCCCCAGGTAACTTCCCAGCACTTCAAAACCCTATCAGAAAGAACATTTAAAGGAAATTCAGTTGAGAAGTGGAAAAGAGTTACCAGAGCCAGTCTTGAAGGAAGTTACTGATCTAGTGGAGAAAAGTCAGGAAAAAGGTAAGGAGAAAGTCACTGAGGAGGAGGAACCCCCATGTGTTCCACCTCCACCATATGTTCCACAATTACCATTTCCTGGGAGAGTGAGTCAGAATCCAGTGGAAACCCAATTCAACAAATTCTTGGAAAATTGAAGAAGTATATGAGTTTTTCTTTGCTAGAAGTTTTAGAGCACATACCTAAGTATGCTAAGTTCTTAAAGGAATTACTTTCTAGCAAGTGAACTTGGGATTCAAATTAGACAGTAGAATTGACAGCCAGTTGCAGCTCTATGATCATGAACAATATGCCATCAAAACTAAAGGATCCAAGGAGTTTTACTATTCCTTGTATTGTTAATGGTGTTTAATTTTCTAAATGTTTATGTGATTTGAGAGCTAGTATTAATCTGATGCCATTATTTATTTTCAGGAAGCTTAACTTGGATGATATAAAGCCAACATCAATGACAATTCAGTTAGCTGATCAGTTCGTGAAGAAGCCTTTTGGGGTTGTTGAAGATGTTTTGGTAAAAGTAGATAAGTTTGTTATTCCTGTTGACTTTGTCATTTTTAATATTGCTTAGGACATAAATTGTCTATAGATTTTGGGATGCCCATTTATAAATACTGGTTAGGTGTTGATTGATGTGAATAATGGTGTTTTGATTTTGCTTATTGGTGATAAAAAAATTTAAGTTTAACATGAATAGGAGTTTGAAAAGCAGGGAGGAGCTGGATTGTTGTATGAGAATGGATGTGATGGATGAGTGTGTAGAGGAGATAACTAGTATAATGATTAAAAAAGAGAGAGAGAGAGGGAATTAGAATTGAATGAATAAGATGAAAGTGGAAAGTGAGAGAAGAATGGAGAGGAAAAAGAGAAAAGTGAGAAGGAACCTTTGGTGAGGACCAAGCCACCCATACCACCTTCCAATGAGAGAGCACCCACCCTATAGTTAAAATCTTTGCCTTCACACTTGAGGTATGCATTTTTGGGTGAAAATCAAACATTACCTTAAATTATTTCAAACCAATCGAGTGATGAACAAGAGAGGAAGGTAGTAGAAGTTATAAGGAGGAGGATGAAAGCGATGGAGTGGCAAATATGAGACATTCGAGGGATAAGTTTGAGTGTTGTGATGCACAGAATAAATCTTTAGGAATGGATGTAAACTAGTAAGGGATAGGCAAAGGAGTTTGAATCCGAATATGCAGGAAATTATAAAACAGGAGGTGATTAAGCTATTGGATGCAAGAATTATATACCCAATCTTAGATAGTGAATGGGTAAGTTCAATTCAGTATGTACCAAAGAAAGGCACAAAAACAATGGCGGAAAATTTAAAGGGTGAGTTGATTTCCACACGAACGGTCATTGGTTGGAGAGTTTGGATTGATTACAGGAATCTTAACTTAGTGACAAAGAAGGATCACTTTCCACTGTCTTTTGTTGACCAGATGATTGAGAGAGTTGTAGGACATGCATTCTACTGTTTCTTATATGGGTATTTTGGCTACAATCAGATATTCATTCACCTAGAGGATCAAACCAAGACAACTTTCACATGTTCATATGGTACTTTTGCATACAAACAAATGTCATTTAGACTTTGTAATGCACCACCTACATTTCAACGATGTATGATGGCCACTTTTATAGGCATGATTGGAGATTTTTTGGAAGTATTTATGGATGACTTTTTAATGTATGGAGATTTCTTTGAGCAATGTCTGACAAATTTCGATAAGGTTCTCCAACGGTGTAAAGAGACCCATTTAGTATTAAATTGGAAAAAATGTCACTTCATGGTTCAGGAGGGAATATTATTGGGACACAAGATATCTCATTGACATTAAAATGTATAAGGAAAAAACTGAAGTCATCGATAAACTTCCTCTACTAAGTAATGTTCGAGGGTCCTATTATTTTTAAGGCATGCTGGGTTCTATCACCTATTCATAAAAGATTTTTCTTTAATTGCTAAACCCCTTACTCATTTGTTAGTTAAAGATGATCCTTTCATTTTTGATAAAGATTGTTTAGTTTCTTTTGACAGGTTAAAGAAGGCGTTAATGTCAGCATCAATTTTACAACTACTAGATTGGAGCTTGCCATTCGAGTTGATGTGCGATGCTAACGATTACGTAATTGGGTGTGTTCTAGGACAGCGTAAGGATAAGAAGTTGCATGCCATTCACTACGCCAGCAGGACTTTAATGGATTCTCAGGTTAATTATACCACGACGGAAAAAAGAACTGTTAGTTGTAGTTTTAACTTGTGATAAGTTTTGTTCTTACTTACTTAGTTCAATAGTGATTATGTATACAAATCATGCATCCCTGAAGTACCTTTTGCCAAAAAGGATGCCAAGCCTCGGTTTATTAGTGGATCCTACTCCTATAGGAATTCAATATCATGATCAAGGATAAAAAGGAGCAAAAATTTCGTTGCTGATCACCCGTCAAGATTGGAAGGAGGGGAATCAAGCTTACAAGAAGAAATCAATGAGCAATTCCCTAATGAGATGCTACTCTTGGCAAAAGAATCAGACCATCCTTGGTATGCAAACATTGCAAATTACGTTACAGGTGGTATCCTTCCCTTTAATTTAACTTACCAGCAGCAGAAAAAGTTTAATTATGATTGTAAGCAGTACATGTGGGAAGATCCACTTCTTTACAACAATTGTACGGATGGACTGAATTGGAGATGTATTCCTGATAACGAAATTAGTATTATTTTAACTCAATTCCATAATTTTTCTTATGTAGGACATTATGGAGTCAATAGGACAACCGCAAGGGTGTTGAGTGTGGATTTTATTGGTCAACATTATTTAAGGACACACAACATTAGGTGAAGAAGTGTATGTAACAGGTGCTAAAGAATTGGGAACATATCGAAAAGGGACGAGATGTTAATGTTGTCGATGTTGGAGGATGAAGTCTTTGATGTTTGGGGTCTAGATTTCATGGGACTATTTCTGTCCTCTTAAGGAAAAAAATATATTTTGGTATGTGTTGATTATGTATCGAAGTGGTTTGAGGTGATGGCGACACCAAAAAATGATAATAGAGTGGTGAAGAGGTTTCTGAAAAAGATTATCAACAAATTTGGTGTGTCGCGGGTGATTATCAGTGATAGACGTACCCACTTTCGCAACAATCCAGTTAAAGCATTATTAAAAAAAATACAGAGTATAGCACAAGATAGCTACACCTTACCACCCTTAGACCAGCAGTCAAACAGAGGTTGTGAATAGAGAATTAATGAAAATCTTAAAAAAGACTGTCGACAGTTCTAAGAAGGATTGAGCAATTAAATTAGATTATGCAATATGGGCTTATAAAATAGCTTTCAAGCCCAATATTGGGACAACTCTTTATAAGTTGATTTATGGGAAAGCTTGTCATTTACCTATGGAATTTGAGCATAAGGCCTACTAGGCTATCAAGGCCATAACTTGGGATCAGAAGGCAGTTGGAGAAAAGAGGAAATTGCAGTTAAATGAGTTGGACGAATTAAGGCTACAAGCTTATGATAATGCCAGGTTCTACAAGGAAAAGGTAAAGAGGTGGCATGATGCACACATCATAAAAAAGGAGATCTATGCAGGTGATATGGTTTTACTCTTCAACTATAGAATCTAGTTATTTCCTAGAAAGTTAAAATCTAGATGGAGTGGACCTTTCACAATAAAATCTAGAGTTGTGGAGTAGCAAAATGTGCATGGAGAAACTTTCAGGATGAATGACCACCGTTGCAAGCCCTACTATGGAGGACAAGTGCCACCAAGCAAGAAAGAATATTTCTTGGACCCCACCCATGACTAGATAGTGATCAAAGTCTTGCTAGCGACTTTAAAAACTAGCATGAGTTGTTTTTGTTTATTTTTGTTGGATGTTTGTGTTTATATTTTATTTATGTTAGTTTTTGTTTTCTTTGATACAGGAAAAGAAGAAGTAAAGTATGAGCTGTGAGGAATACGTGAGCCACCACCAACACGATCCTCGACACTAATACCAACAAGAGAAACATGCCTCTTTATGTATTCATTTATGATTTTTTGTATAAATTATGTGTGGTTGTTGTTTGTTGTGTATCACTTTCATACATTGAGGACAAGATGTTGTTCAAGTGTGGGAGAGTCGTATGCATTTTTTTGCATGTTTTGCATGATTTTTCATGCTTTGTGTTAATGTTTCAACTTTTATGTGAAATTGTGTGACTGTGTGGATGTTTAGTGGCTGAAATTTTATATGAATTAGCTTAAATGTTGAACAATGTTGTTGAACTGGTGATATGTGTTAACTTGGGAAGTTAGATTATAAGTAACTTTAACATAAACATTTGTGTTGATTAGGATATGACACTTGGTTTTACACTTAATGTTGCTAATTCACATGTAGTTACTGTTAGAAGCCATTGAATCGGTAGACAATCTCAATTTTCCTTTCATGAAAATAATAAGTTAAAAGAAATGAAGCAAAGAAAAAAATGAAAAGAGTGTGTGTTAATAACTATTCCGTTGACCCAAAAAGGGTTAAGAATAGAGCTAGTAGTCGGTTGTGAGCTATGATCTAGTTGAATAACTGGGGGCATTCATCACAAATATTTGTTTTCACATCAAAAGGTTAGAATGATGCTCCAACTAAGCCAGCTTAATAAATAAAAAGTTGGCCTAGTTGAGTAACCAGGGGCATTCATCACTAATATTTTTCATCGTGTCAAAAGATTAAGTCAATGTTACAAAAATGAGAAAAAGTGTGCGTGTAATAAAAACCCTACTGATATGATAAATTAGCTAAAAATTTTCATGAAATGATAACTTGGATAATTAACTATTTAAATGATCGATAATTATAAATGCACGTCTATAACTGACACAGGTTTAAAATTAAGTTGTTTATATCTTGATCGATGTGTATGTTTATATTAAAGTACTTAGGCATAACGGAGTAAGTCAATACATTGAACTTGTGATATAACTGTTGTTTACAATTAAGTTGATTGCATAACATTCCAAGCCAGTAGCCATCAATTTTAACATTGTATGTGTGTATGTTTTTGTGTATTTGTGTTCTTTAGATTTTTTGTGTGTTTGATTTTGCTTGAGGACAAGAAAAAGTTTAAGTGTGGGGGAGTTGATAGGTGACATTTGTACATACTATTCTTAGGATAATTTGTTAGTTAATTGTGATAAATTGATTGTTGTTAACTTATTTAGCTTATGTTTTGTCTTAGTTTCATTGCATGATTACGTATGAATGTATGTGAATATGCATGAATATGTGTGAATTAGGTCTTTAAGATTAGGTTTTGCATGAATTTTGCACGACATTGTTATGCGTCTTTTTCTTACATTATGTTGGTATTAATTGCATGTGTTTTGGGCATGATTAAGTGATTAATTTTATTGTTAATCAATAGGTTTGAAGGTGGCTTTGAGGGATGGAAGGATAAAAGAATCAACAAGAAAGCAAGACATGTGACCCAAAGGAAAGCTGGAATTTTCCTGGGCCGACCCATCACAAATGTTAAGTGTTCGCAAGATACAATTCTTATTGTATGTTTTTTGTTTTTCATCCAAAAGAAAGAGGAGAAATTCATTCTCAAATTGGTGAAATAACGGATCAATTTGGATAAGAAATCAATAAGATATCACGAATTGAAGTCAAGATAGAAAGCATAGTTTTTTGGAAAATTCCAACTGGCAACTTCCTCCTTCCTACATCATTTTAAGCATTAAATGGGATATAAAAACTCAATTTTAAACCATAGAAAGGAGGAGATCGTGCAAGACATCCAAAGGAGAGAGAAGAACACATTTTTGAGAGAAAAACCAAGATAATTCAAGGTGGAATCAAAGGATTTGAAGGAGACACAAATTTGCCACCATAGAATTCCAGCTTTGCTCTTCAACATATAAGCCTTACTTCTTCTCTTTTCTTGCTTCTTTGTTGTATGTTGTTGATTGATAAGGATGTGTTGGGACCCGATCTCGAGACCGGACCCCAACCCGAAAAACGAAACGGAAAACGAAAAAATCGAAAAGCGGAATTCCAAATCGAATTCGAATCGAACTAAAACGAAAGATCCGACATCCACGAAGAAAAACTTTTCGAAACAGCGTCGCGTTGGAAACCCTAAGACTGAACCAAACTCGAAAACCGGTATAATTTTTTTTTCCATTCTTATTATTCATTCCTTTTCTCTTTAATCAACCTTATACGAACCAAACAGTATAATTTCCCTATTCGGAAATTCATCCTCATGCAAATCTCAATCATCTTATACATACATACATACATACATACCCCAAAATTTCATCGATAAACCAAATTCTTATCTCATTTATAGCAAAACCTATTCTAATTCTTACTTTGCCATAACCCGATTTTATCGAAAATCGGGCAGCATAACGATTGTATTTTGAACAGCCCAAAAATCTGCAAAGGTTCAAAATACACTTCTAAAATTCCCAATCAACTCAGAAACATCGG
>JAOQMQ010096044.1:0-16075 GCA_027563845.1 Erythroxylum subrotundum | reverse complement strand
GAACAACCGAGAATGCAACCAAGCTAGCATTAAATGAGATGGATAAGCCAACATTAAATGAGATGGATATGTGTCAATATGGTACTTGTCTAAGTTAAAGAAGAAAAGACAAAAGTCAAGTAATAACTTTAATCAAATAATCCTAATCAAATAATTCTTTAATCCATTTTTAAGGGTCCCAATTTTGACCTTAACATAAAGTATCCAATAGTCTAGTACCAGTTGACAGAAATTTTCGGTACCGAAAACCAACCGGTTCGCCACTTGGCGATTTTTCCAGTCCGAAAATTTTTTTCGGAACATTCCGAAAAAATTCCTAAAATTTCCTTAAAATATAAAACACACAAAACTCACTTCAAATTAATTTTTCCAGCACAATTCCCACATTATCCACAACAAATTTCATTTAGGCCTAAATACCGGGAAATGTCATGAATGCATGTACAGTTATTTTTCATGTGCAAACATTCACTGTTCACAAATACCAGTATGCATGAAAATGTCAAATCAGTCCGAATCACTCTCACCCCTTTCCAAATTACTATTTTACCCTTCCCGTCAGGGGTGGGATGTTACACTAAGTATCTAACTTAAATATTTCACTATAAAAACAAGTAGTAATTTGACGAGCCTCTCTAAGCTCACAAGTTAATATTTTTCAAAGTTCTCCAACCTTCCAAACTAGTAATTTTTAGCTAGCCTCTACAAGCTCTCAACAAAAAATTTTTTTGCTCAATATGAACTATACCGATCTCTCTCAAAAATATTTTCACCTTTTAAAACATGAGATTTTACAATGATATCACTTTCAAAAGAATTGATGCTATAGCTATATTTTAAAAGTCTGATCTATGTTCACAAAAGCAGTGACTCTTCCTTAAGTAGGCATTTCTTTCAATTGGTCGTTGCTTCACTTGCATCCTTAGTCAACTGGATGGATTTAAATTTGAATAATTTCGATGTCATTTTTGGTGAAAATCTTCCAATAATCACGTGACTTAATATACCACCTTCATAATTAGTAGGATTCTTTCAGATAAACTGTTCTTAATAAGGTAAGTTCATAAAGAAGGTTCCTGAAAGAAAAGAATTGTATTTTTTATGATTTTATTTCCTTTTAAGAATAAACCCGTTAGTAATAATAAGAGTAACTTATATTGAACAAAGAAGCAAGAAGTGTAGAGATGGTTGCTTCCTCATAAAGACTGGATGTGGTTTTGTATTAAACTATTCTCTGATTCAGTGACTCCATTTCTTTTTCTAAGAAAGCAATACGAGGGATTAGACTTCAATGATCCAAATGTTTGGTGAGAAGCAATTGATACTAGTATGTAATTATAGTCTAAGAAACGATGTCTGGTATATGTATATGATAAGATCTTATCTTGACTAATTATTTGATATTATCTCTTTTGTTTTGAATTTATTTTTGTGCTTAAATGTTAAAATTAATGTTTGATTTGTTTTAGGAGATACAAAGTAGATATAACATCAAATTGGGACTCTTTTGATGATAATGACAAATTTTGGATAAGATGAAGAGATTGATGCAGTGGATAAAGTTGATCACTTAAAGAGTTAGAGTTTAACTGAGAAACTTCTTCTTATCCTTATCATGTAGGAGTTTGATTTTGAATTCGTTTTAGATAGAGATCTTTACAAGTTAGAGTTAGATTAGGATTAGATTACAAAACCCTATAAAAGGGACGTTTCTCGTAATAGAAAGAGGTTCTCTTTTCTTACGGTTTTAGCAATTCTTAGTCTTTTTTCTATCTTTGTTATTGAAGCAAAAGTCATGTGTTGCTAAACTCAATCGTTCTGATTCGAGGGGATTCGAAATTCTAGTTGTAACCTTATGAGGTTTTTTGTTTCAAAATTTTATTCATGTTTTAATTCAAGTATTTCTTGTTTTGAGTTCTCATATTTCATGAATGATTAATATTCGGTTAATTTGACAATTTAATTTAATATTGATTATTCTATCACTATCCAGGAATTCAGTGATCCATAATTGTATGAAGGATTGGTACAAGTAGTAAATAGGTTATTTACGAATTTTCATATTTAAATTATGATAAACAAGAAAGCTAAATTGAATAGTTGTAGCTATCTCGGTTATTTAATTTAGGGTTTAATCTTTTTCACGGAGCTTATTGCTATCATTTCTTTGATATGGAATGTTATCACACCTAGTCAATAGAAGATAAGTTTTGGTTTAGATGTTGGGTTTGAACCAAATAATTTAGGAAATTTTGAGACTTATTACGGCTATTCTAATATGTTTCAGACTAACTGCTTAAATCATGAAAATATTATCTTTGAACCAATGATCAATGTTACAATTAGAAGAGATCTTTCCCTTGAATTGAGATTTGGTAATCTTGACTTTCTTATATTTAAATTCAGCTGATTTAATTTGTTTTCATCTTATTTTTTGTTAATTAGTTATTTAATAAAAAAATCCTCATTTAATTTTATTATTTGAAATTAAGAAACTAGTGTTCAGTTCTCTAGGGATTTGGCCCGGTTCCACGACTACTACAAAAGTTTGGAGAATCGATATTATTTTGGGGACTTCAACAACCCGACCAAAATTTGGCGCCGTTGTCGAGGAACTATTTCAATTTTCTTAATTTCTTTACGTTTTTATTTTCACAGTTACTGTTAACCTCTTGTCTTGTATGACTCGTGCTTCTTATACAGGTAAATTACAATATAATCTAGATGTTGGACCCGTTTCCAGAGCCCAACATCCGGAGTCATAAGCCTTGTGCTTATTACCCTATAGGGTCATTAGTCATCCTTCACAAGGGTGGTGTGCCCACACCAGTCAATTATCAAAATCACAACTTGACTTCTTCAAAGAAATTGTAGCTCTAAGTCTCAAGTTTGCTTTGAAACAAGAATCATCTTAATCGGAGCTCTATAGATCAAGATATGCTTAAATAGCTAAAGGGTGTTCATACCCTAATCATGCTCTCCCAGCCTACCTTTCACTTGTTCTAATGCAAACTTTCTCAAAACAACTCCAAATGAAGTGATTCTTTAAGCGATGGATTCCTAGCATCTAGCCATCACCAGTTCATCTTCATTCTCATAACATCCCAAAAATTTCCTCACAATTGGTTCAATGGTGTAACCCTTCAAGGTAATATGACGCTCACGTCTTTTCATGTTTTTGCAAGAGTTGGATTCCGAAATCAAGCGGGATCCAACAACAATTGTTATCAAAGCAAGAGTTGGATTCCGGAAACAAGCGGGATCCAACATATTTTGGTATCAAAGCCAGTTATGAATCGATGATGCTTAAGAGTTGAGTTTCGGAAATGGGACCCAATATAAGTGGTATCAGAGCAAGCGTTGGATTCTGGAATCAAGCGGGGTCCAACATGAGTGGTATCAGAGCAGACGTTGGATTCTAGAATCAAGCGGGGTCCAACATAGGTGGTATCAGAGTAAGCGTTGGATTTCAGAATCAAACGGGGTCCAACATGAGCAGTATCAGAGCAAGCGTTGGACTCTGAAAACAAGCAGGGTCCAACACTAGAAATTGAGAAGATAGTGCGTTGTTTGAGAAAAGAGACTAAGAAAGGAAGCAGTCATTCACCTTTAAATGTGAAAGTTGAAGTAGATCTAACAATTGGTGAAGAATCTAATTTTCAAGAAGCGAACGAAAAGATGACAAATCTCAATCCGAGAATGTTGAGGGAGTTAGCGACACTGATTTTGAATCAACAACCTTTATGCATTCAATTTCTAGATGTTGAGGTAGATTTTAAATTGAAATATGGTTTGATTCACTTACTGTCTATTTTTCGTGGTCTTGTAGTTGAAGATCTGTATAAACACCTGAAGGAATTTCATGTTGTCTACTCTAGAATGAAGCCATAAGGGGTTACAGAAGAACAAATTAATCTCAGGGCCTTTTCATTCTCATTGAAAGATAAGGCAAAAGATTGGTTACACTATCTTACCCCTGGCTCATTGACAACGTGGAATGAGATTAAAAGAATGTTTCTGGAGAAGTTCTTTCCTGCATCAAGAGTAGCGAATATCAAAAGGGAGATATATGAGATAAGACAAATTACAAGAGAAACATAATATGAATATTGGGAAAGGTTTAAGAAGTTATGTTCCAGTTGTCCACATCATCAAATTCTCGATCAAATTCTAATTTAATACTTTTATGAAGGATTATAGTCAATGGATCGATGTATGGTCGATGCAGCTAGTAGAGGAGCTTTGGTAAACAAAACACATGAGGCAGCCAGACAGTTGATATCAGTTATAGTCGAAAATTCTCAACAGTTTGGGACAAGGATAGATGGAGCTATTAAGCGTGTGAATGAGGTAAGTAACACGCACCTTGAGGATAAAATATCTGATTTAACCGCCTTAGTTCGTCAGATGGATATAGGTCATTCGCAATTAGCAAGAGTGTGCGGAATATGCTCATTCCCTGGACATCCCACAAATATGTTCCCTACATTGAAATAAGACTCTCTTCAAGAAGCTAACGCAATAGGGGGCTTTCCTGATCAACCTCAACGAAAGTATGACCCTTATTCCAATTACTACAATCCAGGGTAGAGGGATCATCCAAATTTGAGCTACGGAAATCAAGGAAGCCAATAACGATATCATCCTCAAATTTTTAAACAACCTCAAGCTCCTACATATGCTCATCCTCAATCTTCAATTTTAAGTATGTCTTTAGACGAAATTGTTAAAGCGCTTACTAATAATACTCAACAATTTCAATAAGAAACAAGGGCAAGCATTCAAAACTTAGGAAATCAGATCACTCAACTAGCCACCTCGGTAAGTAAATTAGAAGCGGAAGCATTGGGGAAATTACCTTCCAAACGATGATGAATCCTAAGGAGAATGTGAGTACAATGACTTTGAGAAGTGGTAAAGAAATTCAATCTGGAACTTCTTCACCAATGGAGGTAAAAAAGCATGATGATGGAGAAAAGAAGGAAGAACTTCCAACTAAAGAATCAACAAAGCTAAAAAATGATTCATCTTCATCAATATCAATTAATGCATGTTTACCTCCTTTTCTTAGTAGGTTGGCTAAACCAAAAGATGATGGATATGAAAAAGAGATCTTAAAAACTTTCAAAAATGTGGAAATCAATATATCACTTTTGGAAGCTATCAAGCAAGTTTCGAAATATGCAAAATTCTTAAAGGAGTTGTGCACAAATAAAAGGAAGCTAACGGAGAAGGAGAGAAAGAAGGAAGAACTTCCAACTAAAGAATCAACAAAGCTAAAAAATGATTCATCTTCATCAATATCAATTAATGCATGTTTACCTCCTTTTCTTAGCAGGTTGGCTAAACCAAAAGATGATGGATATGAAAAAGAGATCTTAAAAACTTTCAAAAAGGTGGAAATCAGTATATCACTTTTGGAAGCTATCAAGCAAGTTCCGAAATATGCAAAATTCTTAAAGGAGTTGTGCACAAATAAAAGGAAGCTAAAGGAGAAGGAGAGAATAATTTTGGGTAAGAACGTATCAGTTGTGATAAATAGGAAATTATCGGAAAAATGCAAAGATCCAGGTATGTTTACACTTCCGTGTGCTATTGGTAATAGAAAATTTGAGCGTGCCATGCTAGATTTAGGTGCATCTATTAATGTCACGCCATACTTAATTTATCGAGCTTTAAATCTAAATTTTTGTAAGAAACTAATGTGATTATCCAACTAGCTGATTGTTCGTATGTGCATCTTATTGGAGTTATTTAAGATGTTTTAGTCTAAGTTAATGGTTTGGTATTTCTAGTGAATTTTTACATCTTGAAAATGGATAGAGATAATGTTGAAAATTTAGCTTCGATGTTATTGGGTAGGCCATTTATGAAGATGGCTAAGAAGATAATCGATGTGCACAAATGAGCGATGAGTGATCTGTGAGCGATCAGAGAGCGAGAGTATCATAACTACAAGATTGCTGGTGATAGGCGAGCATCTCCATGGCGTCTTCTTTGTCTTCTTCTCCTACTGCATCTCAAACCCCTTTCACCCCCTACACGCACCTTTCCTAACCCACACTACCGATTTTCCTACCCTCAATACACCACAAAACAAACACCCAAACATTATTGGCCTTTCCTCGACAAAAATCCTCCCTCCTAAGCCCACCCTTCGTACCCAACACACTTATCGGGAAAAACCCCTAGCTACCGTAGGCGTCTTAGCCACCCCTCAGGAAACTGATCCTGAAATAAACCATCTTCCACCTGCGAAGAAAACCTCAGAGACTATCAGATCGTAGAAGTCTGTTCTGGCCGATGGTATGGCTGATGATTCGACAGAAAAGGAGCTGACCTATTATCTACCGGAGGTAAAGGAGGACAAGATCTATGTCATTCCGCCTCCAGAGCTAGCAAAGAAAGGTGCTGCACATCTCCGATTAGCCCCAATTGGATTCTTCTTAGGTAAGCGCCCTACTTTCCTTGTTGTACAAAGAGCGCTAACAAAATCATGACCAGAATATGGGCTTAAGGAAGTCATAATCACGAGTGCAAACAACTTTATGTTCAAATTCGACTTAGAGATAGGCTTAACTTAAGTGCTGGAAAGGGGTCTTTGGCATATCCAAGGTAAACCTCTATTTCTACGAAGGTGGTGTCTGAATTGAGGGGGGGGGGGGGGGGACAAGAGGAGATTAGGATTGCCCCAGTGTGGGCTAGATTTCACAATGTCTCTGTGGAATACTAGAACATTGAAGGATTGGGTAGAATTGCTAGTGCCATAGGACATCCACTACTTATGGACAATCAGACGGCTAGAATGCCTAAGATTGTCTATGCAAGAATGTGGGTGGAGCTTGAGTTGGAAAAATTTTAGCCTTCATCTTTACAATTGGCAACTTATACTGAAGATGGGGAAACTATCTTCAAGGAAATCCAAATTGAGTATGAATGGAAGCCTGACCAACACATACAGAAGAAGGAATGGGTACCCACAGGAAGAATGTTTGATACGGGACTACAACAGGAGCTGGAAAAGGGGAAGGAGATTACAACCACTAATCCAAACCAGCTAAGAAAGGAAGAGGATTCAGGTTCTCAAAGGACAATGCAGAACACTAAGGAGGCTAAGAATTCTGAGAACCAAATTGAGTATAGTCAGGGTAATGGACCTCAACAGAATGGCCAACACCCTGGGATGGAAGCACAAGATGGGAAGGAATCTAGTCCATCTAGGAGCTCTATTAAACAAGGCATGGATCAAGAGAAGCAAGCAGACCTGAGTGAAGATCTTGAGGTTCACAATCAGCTTGAGGTGGATCAGGTAGGTGCCCATTCAAACTCTCCTATTTCTGAATTGGTTCCTAGTATTGATAGTCCTGGTAGGGGAGGGGCAGAGGGGGCTTTCACTGAAAAGAAAAGTAGGAAATCTAGAAGGAAGCAGAAGTAGGAGCCCTTAGTTTTCTTTCTTTCTGGTTTGTTGAGTTATGGATTTAGTCTTTTGGAATGTTAGGGGTATTAACAAACTCAAAAAACAATTAGCTGTTAAAGCCAATCTAAATAGATTGTCAGTTGCTTTTGTGTGACTGACTGAGACTAGGATTAGGTCCCCCTCTTTCCTTAATAATGTATGTTCCTCTCTATTCTCAGAAAGGTGTCTTACAGTAATGTAGAATATGCTTCCAATGCTAGGATTGTTTTAGCTTGGAACCCAAAATGTTTCAGATGTACCATTCTTAGTACAACTGACCAATTAATCCATTTAGAGGTCTCCCTTTTGAACAGCTCCATTTCCTTTCTTATGACTTGTGTTTATGGGTCCAATAACCTCAACCATAGGAAGTATCTGTGGTCTGAGCTTTCAACTATCAAGTCCACTTTCGGAACCCTTCCCTGGATTATAGTAGGGGATTTTAATGCTATTTTGTTCCCTCATGAGGCAAAACCTTTTAGCCCCTCGACTATGAATGGTGTGTGTGATTTTAGGAAATGTGTGGAGGATTGTGTCCTGTTTGATCTAAACTCTAGTGGCCCTAGCCGTACTTGGAACAACAATTAATGTGGAGACCTTTACATTGCTAGGAAACTAGATAGAGCCCTTGTAAATGCGGACTGGAGCACTACCTTTCCAAATTCCTTTAGTGTTTTCCTTAACCCAAACATCTCTGACCACTCTTTAGTTGTGGTAAAGACCTTAGCCAATCTTCAAAGGAGATTTTCACCTTTCTGGTTCTCAAATTTTCTAGCTTCTCAACCACACTTCCTTCAGACAGTACAAGAAGCTTGGTCCACTCAAGTCCAGGGCACCCCCATGTTTTGTGTAGTGTCCAAACTCAAGTTGATTAAAACAACTCTTAAAAGTCTTAATTTGAGGAAAATAGGTGATGTCAATGATAGAGTAGAGAAATGTCAAGCAGCTCTAAATATTATTCAAGATCAAAGAAGGTTGTTGCCTAACTATCCTCAATTGGTGACTACGGAGGTTGAAGCTATAAATGCTTTAATTAAAGCACTAGATGACCAGTAATCATTCCTTAGGCAGTCTTCCCACATCAAATGGCTTAGAGAAGGAGATAGGAACACAAAATTCTTCCAGAACTCTATCTTAGATCACAGAAATAGAAACAACATACACTCTTTAGTAGTGGAAAATGGGAATAGGATTGTTGAGTTTGAAGAGATTCAAGATCAGTTCATTGGATTCTTTCAAGCTTCTATTGGGGATACACAGGACCTCCTCCCTTTCAACGACTTTATGGACAATCTGTTCTCTCCTTCCTTACTAGAAAATCTCTTAGAATCCCTCGCTACTGAAGTTTCAGGACAAGAGATTAGGAAGGTGTTTTAATCCTCATAAGGCTCTTGGGCCGAATGGGTTTAACGGTTTTTTCTTTTTGCATTCGTGGTCTATAGTAGGAGGGGAAGTTACTAGGGCAATTCAGGACTTCTTTCATCATGGCAAACTTCTAAAAGAACTCAATTTCACTTTTATCACTCTTATCCCTAAGAAAGCTCACCCTTCCACTGTACTGGATTATAGGCCTATATCTTGTTGCAACATGATTTATAAGGTGATTGCAAAAATCATAGTAAATAGGCTTAGAGAGACCATTCCTCACATTGTCAGTCTCATTCAAAGTGCTTTTATAAAAAATCGTCGAATAGGGGATAACATATTGCTAGCTCAAGAGATTTTCAATAACTATCATCTTTCAACAACTACAAGAGGTGTGCTTTCAAAGTGGACCTTCAAAAAGCCTATGATTCCATTCATTGGGACTTCCTCCTTAATACATTAAGAGCCATATGATTTCCTCATAATTTTATATCCTAAATTAAAGAGTGTATAACCTCCCCTTCCTATTATATTATAATCAATGGATCACCTTCCAAATTCTTTAGAGGAAAATCTGGCCTCAGAAAAGGAGACCCCCTTTCACCACTCTTGTTCATCATTTGTATGGAAGCTCTCTCAAGGAGTCTGCATGAATGCATCACTAGGAGTCCTTCTTTCCAATATCACTAGAGGTGTAAACCTCTCCAACTTACCCATTTACTGTTTGCCAATGACTTACTGTTGTTTGCCATGCTGACTTGAACTCAGTGCAAACATATGTTAATTATCTGGCTACTTTTTCTAAGTTATCTAGTATGCACATGAACTCTGCCAGGAGTAAGTTTTTCTTATCCCCTGAAATGGAGCCTTTGAGCCCTCGAATAGAAGGTATCTCGGGTTTTAAGCAAGGAAATCTTGCCTTCCGGTACTTGGGGGTACCGCTTGTAACTGGAAGATTGTCTAAAAGGGAGTGTTTACTCTTATTGGAAAAAATTGATCTTAGGATTAATAATTGTACTCATAAACACCTCTAGGCTCCAATTAGTGATTTCAATCCTCTCAACCTTCCAATTTTATTGATCTTCTCTCTTTATCCTTCCATCTTCAATCCTAAAAGAAATAGAATCAAAACTTAGGAAGTTCTTGTGGGCTAGAAAGACCACTATTAACTCTCATGCAAAAATTAAGTGGAGTGATCTTTGTAGGCCGAAGAGGGAGGGAGGCTTAGATATTAAACATCTTCCATCTTGGAATAATGTGCTGCTAGGGAAAAGAATCTGGTTCCTATTTCATGATAAAGAAGCAATGTGGGTTAAGTGGGTTCACGCAATTATTATGAAAAAAAAACTTTTGGACTATTCTTCCTAGTTATAATAGCTCTTGGAGTTGGAGAAAGATCTTATTAATGAGAGATTAATTAGGGAACCAATTCAGATTTAGGATAGGAAATGGGTACACTGCTCTATTATTGCAGGATCCATAGCACCCTAGAGGAATCTTGAAGAATTTATACACACCGAGAGTGTTCAATGGGTCAGAGCTTCCTTTTACAACTACAGTTTCAGAAGTAATCAAACCTAATGAGTAGTGCTAGCAAGAGATAAACCTATTCAGAAATCTTGAGCCTCTACTTTACCTTCTGAATTGTTCTAGCCCTGATTGTTTTGAATGGATGGCTAGCCCTTTAAAACAGTATACCAATACCTTAGCCTATAAGTTCTTGAGACCCCCAATTCAGAAGTTTTCTTGGCACAACCTGGTCTAGTGTAAAAGTAATAGCCCTAGGTGCTCCTTCATATTATGGTTAGCTTTTCTTAAAAAATTGCCAACTCGAGATAAGCTCTTATACCTTCAAACACCAAACCATTGCTCACTGTGTATTTTGAATAATGAGACCATAGAGCATCTGTTCTTTTAGTGTTCTTTCTCCAAAGCAGTGCGGATAAATTGCCTTAACCACTTTTAGATATATTTTCCTCATTTAATCAACCTTTACTCCATTCCGAATTGGTTCAACCAACCAGTAAATATCTGAAACTGTGACACAAACCTTTTCACCATTCTCCTTTTGGTTACTATCTATAACCTATGGGGTGAAAGGAATGCTATAACCTTCAAAGATGAAGCCTTGGAGGTACGGAGCCTAAACGCCAAAGAAATCTTTCAAGTTATAGAACGTCTTCGTTTAAACACCGAGAGAAGGTAAGAGTGGGATGGTTTTATTCTCTAACAATTTTCTGTGCAGATTCTTATTTCAAGTTGCCTATAGGTGGGCATCAAATCTCAGTTAAGCACAAGGAAATCAACCCAAAGTAATGCCTAGTCTAATTAGTAGATGCAGCAAGGACTGGACAAGCACTGACATTTCCTTTATAACAACACTTGGATTGTTCACTTGGATGGAGACCAACAGTTTCCCAACAATGAGGATATGCAAGAGGTGGACCAACTTGATAGTAAACAAAGACATACACTCGTACCAACTCATCTTATGCAATTCTGGGCTGACAACTTAGTATGTGATGTAAAAATTTTGCTTGTTATGCTGGTGGATATTGTTGTGGGTTTACTGGTGTTTATAGATGACATTGATATTTTAGATAAGCAAGATCAATTGGAAGGTAGCATTGAATATGGTGGATTGGGTGTGGAAAAGAATTAGGAAGTTAGGTCTTATGAAGCCTTTCGGTAGCAAAGGGTTGTTGGTTTGGAATTTATAGCCATGTATATAACTTTATATTATTTTGTATAAAATTTCTTCTGATTTACCCAAAAAAAAATCGATGTGCATGAGGGTACTCTTTCTGTAGAGTTTGATGGAGAAATAGTAAAGTTCAACATTTCTGAAGCAATGAAGTACCCGAATGATTTTCAATCCGTTTATCATATGGATATTGTGGATTCACTTGTGCAGGATATGTTTAAAGAAGAGAGTGTTGATGATAAGTTGGAGTGTAAGGATAAATCGGAAGTGAACGAGCAAATTGACGAAACTTATGAAGTTGTAGAATCATTGTCAACAATGCTAATAGATTCGGAAACTTTAAATGATGAACTTACTATAACTCACAAGAAAATATTACCTTTTATTTTGCAAGCTCCGAAGATAAAATTAAAGGTATTACCTTATTGCATAAAGTATGTCTATTTAGGTCATAGAAATTCATTACCCACAATTATTTCAAAAAGGCTGACTAAAGAGCAAGAGGAAAGGCTAGTAACACTACTTAAGGAGTACAAAACTGCAATTACATAGAAGTTTAGGAAGAACCGGTCACGTTGAGCATAACGACGTTAAACAATTGCGCTTTTTGGGGGGCAACCCAAAATATGATTGTTTTATTTTATTTTATTTTGTTATGTTTTGTTTTAGTTATATATAACTTGCATTGGATTGCTTTTGAAAAATAAATTTATTAGCCTAAAGGAAAAAGGAGATCTTAAAATTCTAGACTACTAAATCTCATAAGGCGAGACCTCACCTTATGTAATTTAGTGTTCTGGAGTGAAGACCTTAAAATTCTGGACTACTTAATCTCATAAGGCAAGATCTCGCCTTATGTGATTTAGTATTCTGAAAAAACATTTCTTTTCTCATTTAATTATTTACTTTCTTTATTTACTTAAATATTTTTTACTTTAAAAAAACCTGAAAACGTAATCTGCTTGTTTCCTTTTTGCAAGAAATTATAAGCAAAACGCAACCCTTCACCAGCTAAATGCTTCAGCCACACCCTCCACAAACAAATCAATCCATCCATGCAATCTCCCAGTAACAACACAGACTCCAAGCAGCAACACCCATGCAGATGCAAGCCATCCAACGCACCAGTAGCCTACGCAACCCCCTCCTCCCAACTCACGTAGCCTTACCTCCCCAAGGCACCAACAAACTTATGCATCACATAACCACTCACGCACACGACCCTCTCCACTGTACAACACACACGCAACCCTTTCCTCCCACACACAACAGCTCTTTTCTACAACACAACAGCAATGCACCCGCGCCCTATTTTTCTTTTTTAAAACTTTTTTTACTGTTTTTAATTAATTTTTTTCATTCTTATTAATTAATTTTAATTAATCTTTCTTTTAGTTTAATTTCAATTATTATTAAATTCTTGCTAATTTTTTTAAAAGTAATTTTTGTTTATCTTGTTCAGTGTAATGGGGCATTCTAAGGTTACAACCAAGACCGCAGCAAAAGTTAACTCACTGATGAAGAAGCATGTGTGGATAATGTTCAAATGCTCACCATTCAGGGAAGTCCTCAATTATTTATTCTCTTTGATTAACTTTATTGAGTGTGAGTATCTTATGCATACATTAGGGACAATGTATGAATTAGATGTGGGGAAGCAAGTGATTTCATTTTAATAAACTTTGTGATTTGTGCTTGGACTCATGATATGTTGATTCATATATTAATAGTCCTCATGATAGCTTCATAATTTTCTGATTGTTGTTTATGAATAATTCTTAAGTTAGGATACATTTTTGGTTTAAGATCTAATGCATAAGAGAGACAAACATGATTAGCACTTTCATTGAATTATTTCAGGTATCTCATTGATTTAGTTGAATGAAAAGTGTGCAATACTTGATGCAATTTTTGACACCAACATGAGCTTTGAGCCTAAAAGCATTCATCACATATGTGCTTATATATATCTTTTTGTTGTGTGTTATCAAACATAGCTTGTCTATGCTAGAACTTGTTTTTGAATACGTGTTGAGACCACATTTTTGATGAATTTTTGTATAAAGATGATGAGGGCATTTAGGATAACCATTTTTTGACCTAATCAAGCCTACCTTAATCTTTATCCCTGGAAAAACAATTTGAGCCTTAACCTTTCTTTCTTGCATAATAACATTGTTACAAGTCGAATTACCCTTTTTATTGTTGATAACCTTAATAATTTTAATCCCTTAAATTGAAGGAATTGTATCGAGATTATTTGCATAGGAGTTTGACTATTTCAATGAAAAGTTAATTAGATGATTCAAGTTGCATTGTTTTGATTTTTTTTGCAAAATGGAGGAGAAGTAAAAAAAAGAAAATCTCCTTTTTGATATTTTTTGTTTAAAAAAAGAAAGAAAAAGAAAAAGATAAAAAGAGAAAAAAGAAGAAAAAAAGAGAGAAAAAAGGGAAAAGAAAAGACAAAGTAATTAAAAGAGATGTCATTTGAACCAAGTGAATTTTGATTTAAGTTGAAACTTATGTGGATGAGTTCGTATGATTCCCTTCAATTTATTTAGCCAAAAAGTTCCTTTTGTCATACCCTACCTAAGCCATGTTACAACCCTTATAAAGTTCCTTTGATTTATACGTTAGGTTCATTTTGTTTAGTGGCGGAGATATGATTCTTAAGCAAGCTTATCGAAATAACTGGTTATGTTTTAATTTGAGAGCTTAATGAACCTTAAACACTTTGAGCGTATAGAGTGAAATCCTTGTGAGGGTGTCAAGTCTTGTTCATTTGATTTTGATGGAATTGAGGTGATGCTATATTTTAACAATGTGTCCTATGAGTGCTTATTCTCTCGATTGTTATTTTATCTTAACCCTTAAGTGTGGATTAGCTTTTAGATATTTTTAGATGACATGAAAGGTGATGAGAGGTTGCTGTGAAGATGATTAATGTATTGAATTGATGTATGCCTAAGGACAAGCATGAGTCCGGTGTGGAGGAATTTGATAAGATCTTATCTTGACTAATTATTTGATATTAGCTTCTTTGTTTTGAATTTATTTTTGTACTTAAATGTTAAAATTAATGTTTGTTTTTTTTAGGAGATACAAAGTAGAGATTGCATTAAATTGAGACTCTTTTGATAATAATGACAAATTTTGGATAAGATGAAGAGATTGATGAAATGGATAAGGTTGTTCACTTGAAGAGTTGGAGTTTAACTAGGAAACTTCTTCTTATCCTATCATGTAGGAGTTTGATATTGAATTCATTTTAGATAGACATCTTTACAAGTTAGAGTTAGATTAGGATTAGATTAGAAAATCTAAAAGGGACGTTTCTCACAATAGAAAGAGGTTCTCTTTTCTTACATTTTTAGCAATTCTTAGTCTTTCTTCTATCTTTGTTATTAGAGTGAAAGCCATGTGTGGCTAAACTCAATCGTTTTGATTCAAGGGGATTCGAAACTCTATTTGTAATCTTGTGAGGTTTTGTGTTTCAAACTTTTCATCACATTTTAATTCAAGTATTTTTTGTTTTGAGTTCTCATATTTCATGAATGATAGATATTCGATTAATCTGACAATTTAATTTAATACTGATTATTCTATTATTATCCAGGAATTAAGTAATCCGTAATTGTCATGAAGGATTGGTACAAGTAGTAAATAGGTTATTTATGAATTTTCATATTTAACTTATGATAAACAAGAAAACTAAATTAAATAGTTATAGCTATCTCGATTATTTAATTTAAGGTTTAATCTTTTTCACGGAGTTTATTGCTATTATTTATTGATATGGAATGCTATCACACTCAATCAATAGATGATAAGTTTTAGTTTGGATGTTGGGTTTGAACCAATTAGTTTAGGAAATTTTGAGACTTATTTTGACTATTCTATTATGTTTCAAACTAATTGCTTGAATCATGAAAATATTATCTTTAAACCAATGATCAATGTTATAATTAGAAGAGATCTTTTTCTTGAATCGAAATTTGGTAACCTTGACCTTCTCATGTTTAAATTCAGTTGATTTAATTTATTTTGTCTTATTTTAGTTAATCAGTTATTTAATCAAAAACTCCCCATTTAATTTTATCGCTTGAAATTAAAAAGCTAGTGTTCAGTTCTCTAGAGATTTGACCTGGTTCCACGACTAATATAAAAATTTGGAGAATTGATATTATTTTGAAAACTTGGACAACCTGACCAATATCATAGTCACCTGTCGCACTAGGAAGAATATAGTAAGAGCATGCCTTTATTCTTATTGAGTGATCAATATTGATTCCTCGATTTGGTGGAAATTATCTTAGTTGCCTTTTTGTTCTAACATCTTTGTAATGTTTTCTTAACGAGTTGTTGAAAGAAAATTGAACACGAAATTATAGATTAATTGCATAATTAATCAACACAAATAATTAACCCTAGAATTGCAACATACTATATTCAATAATTTAAAGGATAAATACCTAGAAATTGGGGAAACATTGAATCCATTGTAATGTTCTGTGAAACGACGTGATCGAGACGCAGAGGATTTACTACTG
>JAOQMQ010095998.1:0-16079 GCA_027563845.1 Erythroxylum subrotundum | reverse complement strand
TTTGAAAATGAGAAGTTTAGAACATTCTGTGAGGAGAATGGAATTTTCCACAATTTCTCTGCTCCTAGAACTCCACAGCAGAATGGAGTTGTTGAAAGTAAGAACAGGACGATTCAGGAGATGGCAAGGACTATGCTATGCGAGATGAATCTTCCTAAGTACTTCTGGACAGAAGCTGTGAATACAGCTTGTTATATTCAGAATAGAATACTGTTGCGACCTTTGTTGAAGAAAACTTCGTATGAGTTATGGAATGGAAGGAGACCTAATATATCCTATTTCCATCCATTTGGTTGCAAGTGCACTATATTGAATACAAGGGAAGTGTTGGAGAAATTCGATTCAAAGACCTATTCAAGAATTTTTCTAGGCTATTCATTATCATCGAAGGCTTTTAGGGTGTACAACCTTACGTCTAAGACTATTGAGGAGACTATCCATGTCAAGTTTGATGATAGTTCCCAACCAAGCAAGGGAGATGATACGGATAATGAAACCCTTTCAATACCATTGGCTGATATTGAAGAAGCTCCATCATCAGATACTCAGTTAGACAAGAATGAAGATATTCCTAACACACTTAAGTTGAAAAGAGATTGGAGGTATAAGAGTTCTCATCCAGAAGAGTTAATCATAAGAGAGACCTCAGAAGGAGTGTGAACAAGGTCCAAATTCAGAAGAGAAGCCAATGTAGCATTTGTTTCTGAAGTAGAGCCTAAGAAGATTGATGAAGCTCTTCAAGATGAAGCATGGATTTTAGATATGCAAGAGGAGCTGAACCAATTTACTAGGAACCCTCGAAGAAATCCATCATAGGAACTAGATGGGTATTCAAGAATAAGCTAGACGAATCAGGAAAAGTAAGTCGGAACAAAGCAAGATTAGTAGCACAAGGCTATAATCAATAAGAAGGAATAGACTATAACGAGACGTATGCTCCAGTAGCAAGACTTTGAGCTATTAGGATTCTGCTTGCATATGATGTCTGCCATAGTATAAAGCTTTTTCAAATGGATGTGAAAAGTGCATTTATGAATGGCTTTATAGAAGAAGAAGTTTATGTGAAGCAACCTCCTGGTTTTGAAGATGTTAAGTATCCGGATCATGTCTATAGACTTCATAAAGCTTTGTATGGCTTGAAACAAGCTCCTCGAGCTTGGTATGATCGTCTGAGTATTTTTCTCATTGAGAGTGGGTTTAGTAGAGTTCAGGTAGATAAGACACTCTTTAGGACGAATATTAAGAATGATTTTATTTTAGTTCAAATTTATGTTGATGACATTATTTTTGGTGCGACTTCAAAAAGATTATGCATGAGTTTTGAAAATTTGATGAAAAATGAGTTTGAAATGAGTATGATGGGTGAGTTAAAGTTCTTTCTTGGGTTGCAAGTTAAGCAAACCGAAGAAAAGATCTTTATCCATCAACAGAAGTATGTGAAAGAATTGTTGTCTAAATTTGATATGGAGAAGGTAAAACCAATGACTACTCCGATGCATCCTTCAAACCTTTTGTCTAAGGACGAAACTGGCAAGAAGGTGGATCAAACCCTATATAGAGGGATGATTGGTTCCTTACTTTATCTTACAGCAAGCAGACCTGACATCTTGTTCAGTGTTTGTTTGTGTGCAAGGTTTCAGGCCGATCCTAGAGAGTCTCATTACATTGCTGTTAAAAGAATTATGAGATATCTCGCAGGTACCACTGATCTTTGCTTAATGTATGAGAAGGGTAAAGATTTCAGGTTGATTGGATACTGTGATGCAAACTATGCCGGAGATAGGATTGATAGGAAGAGTACCAGTGGAGGATGTCACTTCCTTGGCCCAAACCTAGTTTCCTGGTCAAGCAAGAGACAAAGCTCAATCGCTCTATCAACTGCTGAAGCCGAGTATATGTCTGCTGCAAGCTGCTGCTCACAAACATTATGGATCAAGTACCAGCTAGAAGATTACTCAATACAAGAGGAGGAGATCCCAATCTTTTGTGACAATACAAGTGCCATCAACTTATCAAAGAATCCAATTCAACATTCGAGAGTTAAACATATCGAAGTCAGACACCATTTCTTATGAGACTACGTTCAGAGAAAGATCGTAAGTATTCAGTTTGTTGAGACGAGTTTTCATTGGGCGGACATCTTCACTAAGCCATTGAGTGAAGAACGATTCAAGGAAATCAGACGGAACCTCAACATGGTTATGTTATGTGACCAACCGTCTGACACGTTACAACCCAATTAAAAGGTCGTAGGAGTTAATGGCGTCAGTAACAGTAAGTTACAGCTGGTAACTTCTGGCACAAGGAAGTTTTGGAGGGAAAATTTCTCATAGTATTGAGAATATCACCTATTCTAGAACACTTTTGATATGCCCTGACATCGACCATTGAAGAGTCCTCAACAAAAAACCTTTCATTACTCTGCTCTCTCAACCTCAGTAACCGACTTTACCTTTAGAAGAAGAAATTGGTGCAATCAGTTACTTACCAACCGTAGAAGCAAATGGAGCCAGCAATGATTTACGAAAGACATGTTGATTTTGAGTCCTTGGGGAGAGACGACATGGACATTGAACCAAAGATAGTTGCAGCTAGGTGGAGGAAGTTCTTTCAAGTTCGAGAGACCGTATATCAGAATGAAGTTTATGATTTCTGGAAGAATATGAGTTTGGTAGACAATACTATTGCATCAATAGTAGATAGACTGTCTATCATAGTGATAATAGAGTCGATTGAGAAGGTCACTGAGTGTCCATCTGTTGGAGAAAAGCTCACAAGCAAAGCTAGATGGATGATGAAGTTCAGTGTGTAGGAAAATGAAGTTAATCAACAGTTATATGGAAACAACGATTCGAAGGAGAAGAAGGCCTCAAGTCTAGTGCTGAAGGCTAGGGTCTTGCATTCAATCCTTTTCCACTATATTCTACCAAGAACGGGATCAAGGCATTTGGTGATGACGTTGGATGAACAATGCCTGTTTTATCTGTTGAACCGTCAACCCGTTGATTTACCATTTCTTATTTTTCATTCTATGGTCAAGACGAAGAAAGACTTGAAAAGTTACCCGTATGGAATGTTGCTGACAAGGATATTCAGAGATTCTGGAGTTTTTCTTGATAAAGGAAACATAATGAAGCTGACTGTCAAAAGCATTATCAATTCCGCAACGATTGGTAAAATGGGTTTGAAGAATCTGGATAGAGAAGAAGCAGATTTTGAGATGATAGCAAGAACTGAGGGGGAGCATGCCAAGAAGAGAACTCCCATAAGAAGTTCTAAATCTCAATCCAGTGAGAAAATGCCCATAACTGGAGAAAAGAAATCATCAGATGAAGCGGTGAAAGATAAGATGATTTCTCGAAGAGAAGGTAGCTAAGTACGGTATATAGAGAAAGTTTCTTTGAAAAGAAAGGGGGAGACACTTTTAGCCGAAATAACGAAACAAGCAAAAAGGTCACCCAAAGTGCGAAGCTTACGACAGCAAGAGGAGAAGAAATCCAAAGATCTGAACAGTGGAGAAGACTCTGAGACAAGAGAATCTCAGGCTACAAGGTCTTTAGTCTCAATTTTAAGGGAAGATACAGCCAAACTGGCTCAAGAGATTGAGATTAAAAGAAAATTGGAGTTTGAGAAGAAGAAACCGCAACCTCAACAAACTCCGAGACTAATTGAAGAAGGGAAAAAGCAGAAAATCAGTCAGAGTAAGGGCACTCCCACTACTGTTCAAAAGAAGAAAACAGTAGAATGCAGTCTAGTACAGGTCAATACTTCTCAACCTTTGAGAAAAGAAGAGTTGAGAATCAAGGTAATAGAAGAAGTTCAACCTGTAAGGAGTAGCAAGTCAATAATTATCAAAGAAACCCCAAAAAGGTCAGTGAAAGTTCAATTACAACCAATTTTGGTGAATAGTAGTACAATGCATCTGTTAAATGACGATGAGAAGAGTATGTATGGGTTTCTAAGAGATGAAGGAACCAAATCATACCCGTCCCAGATGACAAAACAAAGGTACACTATTTTCCCAATCACAAAGAGAACTGTGATAAAGGTTGTACCTGACTTTCAACCGAAGCCTTACATTGTTCGTAATGATGATAAGGGGAAGAAGAAACTGTACCCAGAGGGGGTAACAAATGATCTTTCAGAAGATCATATTATAGCTAAAGTGTGAAGCATAGATGAAGCATGATATGCAGCACAGACGAAGGGAACTTACATTTCCCATCGCATTTCACAAGAGTTAGGGAGTAATAGTAGTCGACCTAAAACTAATGAACCTTGTCCAGTGGGTGGAAAACTTATAAAAGGGAAGTGCGGAACTGTAAGGATTGGAGATATTAGTTACACAACCGAGACCCTTGTGCAGCTGATTATGCGCATTAGGCCACTATGTACTATATCTTCAAGTGGAGAAGTTCTACCCTTGCTTGGAAGACAAGTCCTGCGACTACATATCCCTGATGATCTAAATCTTCCAGAGCCAAACCTATCTGTTCAACCTCCTGCCCTTGTTATAAGAGAAGCACCTGTTCTGTCTTCAGATGCGTATAGCACCACAATTGCCCTTGAAGAAGAAGAACAGAAGGATGATGATCGACCTACTTCATCAAGTGACTTACGAGAAGAAATAGTTCAAATACGATAGGACCTCAAGTCACTCGGCAACGAAGTAAAGGAGATGAAGGAAATGATGTCAGAAATATTGAAGCATCTTCGGTCGTAATCATTTTTTATCAATAACAAATAGGGGGAGAAGGGAGAAGGGAGAAGGGAGAAGGGAGAAAGGAGAAGAAAATGAAAATAAAAAGATAGGGGGAGGAAGAGTGAAGAGAAGAAAACAAGATTTAACTTTTAGCTCTGAAGTTTTTTTTTGGTGTATGTAACCTATATATGTTTTTCGTTCTTACTAATATGATTATTTGTTATCATAAAAAACGGGGAGATTGTTAAGTCAAAATGACTTTACGTAAATGATTTTGATGAAGAACAAATAATAATAAAAGAAGCAAGTAAGACGGAAGCAGAAGAAAATGAGACGAAAGCGCGAAGCAAAAGTCAGACGGTGGAAGATCAGACGATAAAAAAAGACAGACGAAAGCGAGGAAATAAAAGGCAGACGGAAGCGCGGAAACAAAAATGAGACGATAGAAAATCAGACGCAAGGCGCAAAAGTAAAAGTAAGACGCAAGGCGTAAAAGAGAAAATAAGACAGAAGCGCAAGGAAAAAAACATAAGACGGAAGCACAAACTAAAAAGTCAGACGAAAGAAAGTGAGACGGAAGATCCGATACCACGTCGGATTACTAATCAGCTTTAGTTAGTTACAGAATTCAACTGAATAACCAATTCTTGAAAGATCAAGAAACAAGAAGAAAGAAGCAGTTTTCAAGAAGCAGTTGAAGATGAAGGCTAAAAATAGGAGTTGAAGTCGAAGAATGTAGAAGATTAACAATTCTGAAAAGCTTAAGTGATCTGAGAAATATTATTGTGCGAGAAAACTTAAAGCTATCTTTATCTGTAACGAAGCTCAAAATACCTTTTAGTTGAAAGAAGAGCAGATAGCCTGAAGAGGCTAAGAGTAAAAAAATACTTGTTGTAAGAGACCTGAAGAGGCTCGGTATCAAAGAATACTTGTAACAATTTGTGAGATAGTGAAATCTCAGAAAGATATCTGAGGACTGGACGTAGCCTACGGTTTGGGATGAACCAGTATAAAACTGCTGTGTCAACATCTCTCAACTCTCAACTCTCTCTTAACTTTGAATTTTCGATCTTACTGTTTTCAAACAAGAATTTCGAAAATATTTTACAACATTGATTTTCAGTAGTTTGTGAAAAGAACAAGTTTCTTTTAAAAAAATTTTTTACAAGGGGATCAATGAAAAAGAATACACAATTCAACCCCCCTTCTTGTGCATTTGTATATCGTTTATTAAGTCTTATATTAACGTGTGATTCGCTTCAATTATTACCCTTTCTTATGATTATGGTACTCAATCACTCGAAATTACAAAAAAAAAAGAGAAGAGATTTTGGGTGTAAAGTAGAAGACACATGAATTTGGACATTATAATGCAATAATGAGGAACCCGATAGGTTAAACACTAAAAAGAAATAGAAGAAACGATGATGGAGGAAATACATCATAGAGAGCAAAGGAACTTAATGGACTTTACGAGCCCAAGGTTCAACGCTTATTATCAAGGAATTTCATGACGGCCAGTGCAAGTGACACACAATTTTTTGATGAGATGGAAAAGGCACAATTTGGTCGAGGAAGTAATAATCCTTATTTGAACACTTACATTCTAGGGTGGTAAAACCACCTAGATTTCTTTTGGTTTAATAATGCAAGAACTTAAATAGGAATTCAAGGACTGCCAGGATTTCAACAAGATATGTCTAATTCATGGGATTCAAAATTGGACAAGATCATAAGTTTGGATGAGGCCCAGAAGAGGTTAGAAGGGAAGTTTGAAGAAGTAATGGAAGATCATGCCTCTTCTATTCACAATCTAGAGGTTCAAATGGGCGCTTACTAGTGAATTTTGTAAGAGAAGTGTGGAAAGCTTTATGAGCAACATGGATGTAAATCCATGTTAAAAATTTAAGCCTACCACAATTAGGAGTGAAAAAGAACTAAAAACACCAGCAAAAAACAAGCTAAACCCCACCATGTAGAAGACCAAGAGAAGGAGAAAGAGGATGAAGAAAAGAAGGAAGATCCTCCATACATTCCTCCTTCGTCTTATCAATCAAAAATACCATTCTCACAAAAATTTCAGAAGAATGAATTATAAGGTTCCGATCATGCATCTCATATATAATATATATCAAATATACGCAGCAGAAAATAAAACGAAACCTCAAAAACCAGATCTACTCATGTATATAGATATAGAAAACAAAAATATGATATATAAGATGTTTACATACCTTTCCGATGATCTCTTTTCTTCTTTAATCTTCTCCGCGTTAGGTTGTCGTAAACTACAATGATCAACATAGACCGTCTCTAATGAAAGTCCACATAAAGATAGAAGGATGAAACCACACTAGGAGATGGCTAGAGTTCTTGTCTTTGCTAGAATTCTTTCTTTGTGCTAGCAAAGACAAGAACTCTTGTGAGAGTTAGAGAGAAAAAGAGTGTGTGTGTGTAAGAAAGAACCTTTCTTTCTCTTATATCTTACACGAGATGCATGAAAATGATGATTATTTTCTACCCTATTTGACCTTCCATAACCCCTATCACTAATGGAGAGTTATGGGAATTTAATGACCATAAATAACATGCAGGGAAGTTAATAACCAAATTGGCAGCCAACAACACTTGTTTGTAATCCATTCCATGCAATGTTTTCAACCACGATAACATCACAATATAATCCCGAAATACTCTCTCATATCTTGAATCACCATTCAAGAACATTGTACTCATACTTTGGATCTCCTATGTGTGTGACCCATTAGGTTCTCGGTTATGTTGGCCACTTAAATTAACACTTAATTCAAGTAAGTCAAGAGTAGTGTCTAGCAACACGTTATGACCCCCGTTTGACCGGAAAGTCAGTGGTTTGACTACGAACCTTTCCATATGCAATGTTGCTATGCAATTCGTCCTGTCACCATCTATACCCCACTTGGTTCAAAGTATGGTCAACGTGTCAACTCCCACTAGATTGACTACGTCACATCTAGTCTAAGTGATATTAGATCTTGTCCTAAGGATCTCATTACTTTATGTATCATTGAAGACTCTCTTCATGACACATATCTGCTCTGGCCAGAGACTCCCGAGTAATGACCCCGATAATAGGTTGTGGGTATCATCTCCTTTTATCAAGAGTGGTGAATCCTTTATTGGCTACTTAATTACCTCTGAATGCCTCAAGTTGTACCCAACCACCACCCTATGAGTAACCCCTGAAAGGCACCGATGAATGGAGTCAAAGCACAAGATCAGTATTTGAGATATCCTTGAGCACCTCAAGTCAAATGATATTTATACCATTGCTATGATGAGACTATCATTGACATTGGAACAGAATATCCATATAATTGTCTCATAGTAGGCCAATCCAATGTACTTACTACCCTTATTAAGCATCCACATGTTAACTCTAAATAACTCATGTCTACAGTTTATGAGATCTACTGCTTGATCCAGTCAAGGAGTATAACATGTGCTAGTCTATTTAGATTAATGATATCCATCTCATTAATGCTATGACTAGGGAAAGTTTAGATACGAACATAATTACACACGATAGGAATCTCATTATCATGATCTCATTATGATTTCCTCCATGCTATGTTTTTGTATTAAGGACTTCATTAAACCAATTTAAGATCAATATTAAATCCATAAACGTATGAACATCGAAATAATGAAAAATGCCTTTATTAATCATAAAATGATTTGTACAATAAGTGCTAAAGGTGATTGCCTTTAGAGCACTTCTATAACAAACTCCCACTTGCACTAAAGTCAATCACCTTGATATCTAATACCATAGGTGTGTACATGTGACACAAAACTCTTTTGGGAAATAGGCTTAGTCAACGGATCAACTATGTTTTGATTGGTGGGAACTCTCTCTATCTTGACATATTTCTACTAATGATCTCTCTAATCAAATGGTAGTGCCTGAGTACATATTTGGACTTCTGATGAGGCCTCGGTTCCTTCACTTGTGCTATAGCCCTGCTGTTGTTATAATACAATTGCACTGGGTCAGCGATGCTTGGAACCACACTAAGTTCTATGATGAACTTCTTGATCCAAGCTGCTTCCTTTATCGCTTCTAAATCTGTAATGTACTCTGCCTCTGTCATCGAATCTATAGTCATATCTTATTTAGAACTTTTCCAATTGACTGCACCACCATTGAGTGTCAATACATATCCAGATTGGGATTTGACTCATCCCTATCAGATTGGAAACTGGCATCAGTATACCCGCTTACCACAAGATCACCTTCTCCATATACCAAGAACACATCCTTAGTTCTTCTCAAGTACTTAAGGATATTCTTGACAGCCACCCAATGACCCTTACCAGGGTCTGACTGGTATCTGCTCGTAACACTTAAAGCATACAATAGATTGAGTTTAGTACATAACATAACATGATTGATCCTATAGCCGAAGCATAAGGAATCAAACTCATGCGGGTCCTCTCACCTTGTGTCTTTGGACACATAGATTTAGAGATTATAATCTCATGTACCATGGGAAGATAACCTCTCTTGGATTGCTCCATGCTAAACCTCTTTAGCATTTTGTCTATGTATGTAGACTAAGAAAGACCAAGCAACCTCTTAGATCTATCTCTATAGAACCTTATCTTGAAAATATAAGTTGCTTCTCCATGATCTTTCATAGAGAAGTTCTTAGGTAACCAAATTTTGACTTATCTCAAAGCAGAGACATCGTTTCCTATTAGCAATATGTCATCTACATATAGTATAAGTAACACGATTGCAATCCCACTAACCTTCTTATACACACATGGCTCATCCAGATTTTGTAAGAAACCAAACTCTTTGATTGTCTCATCAAATCGAATATTCCAACTCTTGTATGCTTTCCTCAATCCATAAATGGACTTCTGAAGCTTGCATACATTTTCTCCATTCATGGATATGAAAACATTAGGTTGTGTTATATACACATCCTAATTTAGGTTTCCATTAAGGAAAGCCATTTTCACATCCATTTGCCATATCTCATAATCATAATGAGCAACAATGTCTAGGAGTATCCTAATGGATTTAAACATAGCTACTGGGATAAACGTGTCATCATAATTAACACCTTGCCTTTGAAGACAACCTTTAGATACAAGCCTAGCTTTAGGGGTAACTACATTACCCTCCATGTCAGTTTTCTTTTTGAAAACTCATTTGCACCCTATGGGCTTTATCCCTTCGGGTGGGTCAACCAAAGTCCATACTTGGTTTCCATACATGGAATCCATTTCAGATTTCATAGCTTGAAGACATTTGTCATATTCTAAACTCTTAAGAACCTCTTCATAAGTAGTAGGCTCATCGTCTTTTATAAGCAATATGTCATTAAGTTCACTTATGAGAAATTCATATCTCTTGGGAACATAACGTATCCTACCGAACCTACGAACTTCTTATATGTCATAAGGTTTAACTATTATTTCATCTTCATGAACAATAGTCTCGGGTCTAGGCAGTTGATCTATATCTGTTTGAGCATCTCGAACTTTCATAAGTTCAATTTTTCTCCCATTGTCTTCTCTTAAAGGAAACTCTTTCTCTAAAAGGACAGCATGTTATGAAACAAACACCGTTTTTTTGAAACATGGTAGAATTGATATCCTATAGTTTCCTTAGGATATCCTACAAATAGACACTTATCAGATTTAGCTTCAAGCTTATCTAACTGAATCCACTTCACATAAGCAAGTTAACCCCAAACTTTCATATGAGAACGATAGGGTTTCTTGTTAGTCCATATCTCATATGGGGCATCATCAACTGACTTGGATAGGACTCTGTTTAATACATAAACATAAATTTCGATTGCATACCCCCAAAAGGATTTTGGTAAATTCGCCAAACCTATTATAGACCTCACCATGTCTAACAAGGTTTGGTTTTTCTTCTCAACCACACCATTGTGATGTGGCGTGTATGGTGGATTCCACTAGGATAATATTCCATTATCTCTGAGATAATCCAAAAAATCTTGGCTTAAGTACTCACCACCTCGATCCGATTGAAGTGATTTAATACTTCTCCCAAGTTATTTCTCAACTTCATTTCTAAATTCTTTGAACCTTTCAAAGGCTTCAGACTTGTATCTCATAAGATTCACGTACCTATATCGAGAATGATCATTGATAAAATTAATGAAGTATTGATATGTGTTTAATTGTTGATATATTTAATCATTTACACTTAGCGATTAATGACATGAAAATGCTTAAGATACTCGCTTTAATTCATATATGATTTTAGGTACAATTTGGAAGAAAATAAATTAAAATGAGTTGAAAGCGCTACAAATGGGTCATTTTTCAAAGATTTATTTTTGCTTGTCTTCATGGAGCAAGAAGAAAAAAGAAATAATGCAAGAAAAATGAAGCACAAAACGACAAAGAAGGAAATAAGAGCAGCTGCAGGCAGGAATGACGCCTACGTAAAACGCAGACGACGCAGTCATCCTGCGTTTACGAAAACGTAGACAGTGTCTGTGTTTAATGCAGACAGTTGAGTTAAACGCAGCGCTGAAAGGCGCAACGAAGGGAAGGTTTTAAGAAGGAGCAAACTTAAATTGTTTAATCAACTACAGTGGGCAATCAATAAAATAGCAGGAGGCGTGGAGTGGGAACGCTACAGGAGAGGGGCACACAATGCAACACAGTGAGGGTCTGCGTTTAACGCAGAAGGAGCACGCAGATAGGAGTCCAATGAACAGTGAAAAACTCCAACATTAAATGGTCAAATCAGCTATAGTGGAGGCGACAGTGGACAGTAAGAAGCTTGGGCAGTGAAGAGAAATTAAGGGTTTTTGGCTAGAGATTGGAATGGGGGCTTAAGCATTGTTTGGGGAAAGACCCCTGAAAGGCTAGAAGTCCCGACGCCGGTTCGAAGGTGACATTGACGCCGACGACCCGGGTTAAGTATTTTTTTAATTATTTTGTTGTTTCTTTCTCATATTAGGAATTGATTGTGTTATCCTATGTTAATTGAATTGGGTATTGTGTATAGATAATCAAAATTTTGTTATTATTCAGTTATTTGTGTATGAACCTGTTGGGTATTGTGAGATGATGATTTTAATGTGTTCATTGAATCGTTAATTGCAAACCCATTGCTAGAATTTTGATATAATCCGTAATTGTTATATTGAAATTTATGCTTAGCGACTAATGATTCGTAATTATTCGGGATAACATGACCTAGGTTAAATGACGCATCGTAAGTGGTTGTTGCCTTGATTAATCGGTTTTCCTAATTCGTAATGCTAATGCCTAATTAAATCTAGAGATCGTATTCTAATTTATTCGGTGGTTAGGTTTAATTAACGATCGTATCTTGATTAAAAAAAACCTAAGGGAAAACTCGGGTTAATTATTATCTCACGATTAATAGTTACTAGGGGAGGTTTGAGAATAAAAAATTAATGAAATATGCTTAATTAGGGTGTAGGCCGAGATTGAACCAAAGGACCAGGCCCCACCGAATTCCCCACTTTTATCATTTTTTTTGCATGTTTTCTTTAATTTGTTTTTAATAGTTAGTTTCAGTTTATTTTCTTCTTTCAAAAACAAAATCCCCCCGTTAAACCTAAACACCGGTTAATTTCATTTCTTAAACTTTACACACACTCTCTATGGGATCGACCTAGAGTCACCACTGCTATAGTAGTAGGTCTAGTTATTTTATTTTTGACTAGCATAACAACGCGCAGTCAAGTATACGAAACCACCTTTGACATATATGGACATCGGAACATATACATCAGTATGTATTAGGTCTAAAATTCATTAAATGCCTGCTTCTACTTCAAAGACTTCAGATAGGCCTTGCAGTTTCTCTTCTAGTAGCCATTCTTACCATAGTGGAAGCAAGCTCCCTTCGAGGCAGCCTTCTTTGCTCTCTTGACACCTCCCTTAGGCCCTGTGAACTTCTTCTTCTTTTGGCTCTTTTTCTTCTAACTAGAAGAGTCCACCAGCATCACAACCTTGTCCTTGCGGATAGATGACTCAACTATCTTGAGCATGTTGACCAGCTCGAGAACTGTGCTGGATATATTGTTCATCCGATAGTTAAGCACATATTATGAGTAACTATCGGTTAAACCTATCACAATTAATTCAATACTTAATTTACAAAGTTTGAATGACCAAATAATTATCAATGTGTGTGTACAATTGAAAGCGGTGAATAAACTTGACATTTAAGTTTTTATTAATATGTATATTTAGTCCAGAGCTCCTAGACGTGGATTTTGCATATTAATGATTTAGAATAACATGAATGATTATGTTTAAAGTTAAATTTGGTTCATGAAGTTGAAGCCATTACCTCATTATTGCATTGTATATTGTGTGATTTTGTGTGTTTTTTTATTTTTTTTGCTTGAGGACAAGCAAACATTTAAGTGTGGAGATGTTGATAAGTGTACATTGCATTGTGTTTTAGGGCATAGTTTAATATGTGTTTAGTTGTTAATTCAGTCATTTAGTATGTGTTTCGGTTAGAATTATGTTAGTTTGATAAATATTTATGTTTGAAGTGTTTTATGGGGTAGTACAAGCCTTTAAGCTTAAGTAATATATTTTTGAGGTACCTTGCTGTGTTTGCTAGTGTTTCAAGGTCAACATCGAGGAACGAAGGAGTTTCAGAGACATTCGAACTGAAACAATGGCCCATAATCATGACAGAAGTACCAGATTTGGCCCACGATCGTGACCTACATGCCATGATCGTGACAGAAGCCAAGGGAATGACCCACGATTGTGACCTGCATCAGGCAAACACACAGACACTTAAGAATGTCAAGTTTCAAGGGATTTTTTGGACCTTTCAGACCCCGAAAAAATCCTAGGGTTACCCATAACATAAGAGGATATAAAAAGAAGAAAAAGAGGCTGAGAAAGAGCTTTTGTATCAGCCGCCTTGAGAAACCGTAGAGAGAAATCATCAAGAGATAGAGGAAGAGAAGAAGGAAGACAGAAGAGGAGAAGAAGCTGAGTCGAAGTACTTCCCAGATCAGGAGGTTTCCCAACGTTGCTGTCTCCCATCATCCATTTTAGATTATATTTCTTGTTATTTTTAGTTTTATTATTGTATAGAATTATATTAAACAGTTGATGATAGATCTAGAATATCGAGGATGTTCTAAACTCACCTTTAGAATTTTATTCTTGAATTAATGAGAATCTGATTGTTTATGTGTTTATTGGATATTATTGTGGTTTGGTTCTACGATTGCATAATTCGATAATAAACTAAGAGGGTGAATCGAATGAAAAATGATTAAATTGAACTAACAAGAGTTAGGTGATTTAGTAGAACCTAGAATTGAATCAGATCGATAATTTGTGCGAAGAGAGATCTTGCATAGGTTTCTGATAGTTTATTAGAGAACTTTAGAACTAATGAGGGTTTTGGATAGGTTGTGAATTAAGAGATTGCAACCTCCATAATTTGATTAGCGTTTATGATTTAGGGTTAATGGTTATAACTCGAGAGAGAATAATCAACCCTAAGATAGTCTACAACCAACAATCCAATAATTCATAATCAGTTAGGTTAGTATTAAGGATAGGTAAAATTTCCTTCCTCTGAGTTGGTCATTTCTTTCGGTTGATTCTTGGGTGTGTTGCAATTGCTTAGTAATTAGTATTTTCATGTTTGATTCTTAATTTGATTCATTGAATTAAATTCTCGTTTTAGTTTCATTGCATTTTGAATTTTTGTTATTTGTTTCTAGCATTAGATTTTAGGATTCGATTAGTTCCCTCCTTGTGGGATCAACACCTTTGGTACTACGTTAACGAGCTATGCGCTTGAAGATTATCGAGGGTTAATAATTAAAACTTACGATCAGGAATCCCCTCCAGATGTGAGTTTATTCTTCCACCTTATAGATCTTCTTTGTGTGCTACTGTTTGAATTCAAAATAGTTATAGCTGGTTGACCTTGATCTTTCTGACTTACAGACTGTACTAGCTGTTGTGGGTAGTTTAGTTTGTATTTAATTGTTAATTTGATTGTTTAGCGCATGTTTAGTGTGTGTTTAGGCTAGAATTGTTAGTTAGTATATATTTGTGTTTTAAGTATTTTATGGGTTTCAAATTACTTTTGAGCTTTAATTTTATATTTTTGAGGTGCCTTGATGTGTTTGCTAGTGTTTAGGGCAAAGAGTTGAAAATGGAGAAGATTCAGAGAAGACACAGAAGCTAACCCAAGGCCACGAGGCCACGATCATGACAGAAGAATTATAGAGGTGCCATAATCATAGCAGATGCCACAATCATGACAGAAAGCCAAAACCTTTGCCACGTTCGTGCCACTAAGGGCCACAATCGTGGCATGCACCTGGACAGACACAAGGATGCTTCTGGTTTTAAGTTTTCGAGGGATTTTTTGGATCTTTCGAACCCGAAAAAGATCCTAGGGTTGCCCTAATTGGAAAAGCCTATAAAAGGCTTAAGGATTAAACCCTAAAGAGAGCCTACATTGTGCTACAATTGAAAGACCTTCAAGAAAGAAGAGAGAAGAGGAAGAAGAGGAGAGAGAGAACTGGGCTACTACAACTGCTACATTCTTAGGCCATCTTGATGATAGGATAAATCCTCCTCCTTCATAATTGGTGGTGCTCAATTTAATTTCCTTGCTTAATATAGAATTCTTGTTTCTATCATTTCATATTCACGTATTTACTTTTCTGTTTAGTTTTGCTTTTCATTTTAATTATCCTTTAGGCCCTATATAACTTAGAATTTTGATTAGTTCACTAACTTCTGGCGAGATTGAAATCTCTCATACTACACTCGTGATTTATATGCTTGTGGTATTGTGAGAGTTTTAAATAGATTAAAACTTACCTTAACAAGTTTTTGGCGCCGTTACTGGGGAGGTGTCGTCTAAGGATTAGGAAGAAAAAGTGACAGAAGTTTTGCCCATAAGGTAGACGACACATCAATTCAGACATCACAAGGTGACGATGAGGAATCTGAGAAAATAAATGCCAAGAAGAGATGGAAAGGGCGATGATGGAGGACATACCCTATAAGGAGAAAAGGACTCTTGAAGAATTCAATGAGGCACAATTCGGTTGGGGAAATCATCATCCTTATTGGAACATATAATGTAGGACCCCGGGACCCACCCCCATCACACCAGGTATTGTCCTCTTTGGTTGGGTGGAGCCATGGCTCGAACACCCAACCTCAAGGTTTTGTTGTGCTTTAAGCACACGCCTCTTACCAATGAGCCAATGACTCCTTTTTAATGTAGGACCCCGGGACCTACCCCCATCACACCAGGTATTGTCCTCTTTGGTTGGGTGGAGCCATGGCTCGAACACCC
>JAOQMQ010095941.1:0-16087 GCA_027563845.1 Erythroxylum subrotundum | reverse complement strand
ATGGAAAAGAAGGATTGGTAATTGAATAGATAAGAAAGATGGTGTATTAGCTAAGTAAGTGAATTTGAGGCAAAATTCTAAGTTTTCCATAAGGGTAAGATTCGTGTCCTGAATTCAAGGGGAAAATCTGGAACAATTGAAATAGAACCGGACAAATTTATCTTCTTGAAAGTTGTAGTTCGTCTTTATAGATTTTCGACGCTATAAAGTTTGTAATTTTTGGACATCGGAGTCATGAGATATGAACGTTATAAGTTGGTATGTTGCTTAGGTTTTTGTGTGTATGACAGCTATGGATATTAATGGGAATTGTGGTTTTGATGAATCAATTGATATGAGATTTGAGAAATTGATGAAATAAGCATGATGTTTGAGTTAGTATGAAGTGTTTTGGCTTTGGAATAAGTGAATTTGTCACTAGAATAAGTGAATTTGGGAAGATTATAAGTGTTTATGTTGTTAGGAAAGAGTTTGGAAGCATATCGGAAGGTTTGGAGGGGTTTTAGGCAGCCCATGTCCGCTAAACGGACATGTAAGTCCATTTAAAGGACCTTCTCGGGTCAAAAAGGACCCCTTGGCCAGATTATCTCCGTTAAACGGACTTCTGAAATGGTGCAGTTTACTCGATGCATGTTCGTTAAACGGACATGGATGTCCGTTTAACGGATATTCACTAGAAAGATTGTGAACTTTGACATTGTTAGAGGCCGAATCTGAATTTGTGATCTGCATGAAAGTTGTAGGTCTAGATGTCTTCTTTCTAATTGTCTAAAAACAAATGCAATCCGACTTCTAGATTGAAAGTTATGGTGATTGCGCCAAGGTATGTTCAAATCGATTTAGGGTATTAACATGGTCTATTCTTTTAGTCATAAATCCCTCATTCGACCTCCAATTGAGGTGATTCTTAGACCAATAGCTTTCTAAGATATGTATATTTTTCCCCATAAAAATTTGTGCCATTTGGAGTTAAATTAAGGAATTTTGTACTAAAACAAGTGAGAGGTCAGTTAGAAGAGCATGATTGGAGTATGTGCACTTTTGATATTTTGATGATATCTTGAGCTATAGAACTCCGATTGAGGTGATTCTTGCTTCAAATTAAACAAGAGACATAGAGCTATGATTTATATGAAGAAGTCAAATTAAAATTCGGGTTTGAAGGTTTCCAAATTCTGTTCGCAAACTGGAAAAATGAGTTTGAGCATGGTGTTTGATTAATATGGGCACGCCATTGAACAAATTGTGAGTGAATTTCTAGATCGTTATGAGAACGAAGATGAATTGATAATGTCTACAAGGGTTCAATAAAAAAAAAATCCTTCAAGGTAATAGGCGCGCGTTCATGTTTTCGCAAGAAGGTTGGGTTCCAGAAACGGGATCCAACAATATCACTTTCATGGTCTTTTAAAAAAAAAACATCACTTAGATCATGCAGCAAACATTTAGAAAATTTCATAAATCATTCATGAACAATAATGCAGTACTTATGATGCAAATGAAATTAGAAAATTCCTTTGATTTAAAGAAAACAATAGTGGCTTATAGATTTTATCATAAACATGTACCCACCTTGATTTCCTTGCTTATAGACTTGACTTGCTCAAAAAGCTTCTTCTCTTATTCCTTTTGCCTTTTTTGATCCCTTTAAACAATAATAAAAATCCCACTCAATAGGGTTTTCAATTGAAAATCTCTTACAGCACAAACACTAAAACTGATTCCAAAATACTTAAACTCAAACATTTTCCAAACTCCATGAACTAAAATCCTTTCAAAAGCCCAAGAGATTTAAAATGATCTTACCTTCATTATTCACCAAATGAAGGGATCTTTAGCTCAAAAGAAAGCTCTTCTCTTCATCTACCTTTTCTCTACATGAACAATCTCAAAATCTCTCTTGAACGTTAAGGAAATTAAATCCCTAGCTTGTTTTCTCTTCTTTCTCTTTTTTCATGACACTCCCTTCTCATCCACACATTTTCTTTCTCTATAATCTTCTCATTCCCGTAGTTCTTCTCCATTTATAAGCAATACAACACTTATTTTTCCAATTATGCCATTAATGAGTCCAAAAAGTCCATTTTATCCTTCCTTATAAACTTATGTTCTTTTGAACTTAAGTGTCTTGCCAAAAATATCCTTGAACCTTCTTACATAACACTTCCTTCTGCAAAATGTCCCTCTTTGTTTTAAGTTTCTAACGCCACCAAAATCATTCAATTTGGTTTAGAGATTCAAAAGATATATTTCAAACATTTTTGGACTGCTCTTGCTCATAACAGTATACTATACACAACTTTCATATGAAATTTACACATCTTAGAGACTGAATTAGATTCCAATTTCTCATATCATTTGTAGCTCCATGACTCTAGTTTATCACAAATCAGAAATCATCTCATTTGGAGTTCTACTGATCCCAAAATCATCAAAATACTGAAGTATGTTCAGTGGGATAACACCAGTTCAGATCCTTTAAGAGCACACTCACTATACCCGTCCCATTCTTTTTATTCAATCTTTCTCACTTCATTTTATAAAGCTTCAATTTTTGGAGAAGATGTAGAGAAAAGTCTTACGAATCCAATGGTTCAAGAATCAAACAATTCGGAGGTCTAGGTTATAGTCAAAAGAAGCAACTATGTTTATGAACTCAATTATACTGAACCTGTTTCGGGGAAACAGCCATAACTTTCTTTAGAAATTTCTAATTGAGATGTTCTTTAAATGGTTCGAAATAGCACATGAAGAGATACAACTGTTATGAAGACCTCAAAGGCCAATTCTTTCATATGAGGGGTCAAAATTAGAGCAGACAATGATGACATCATTTTGAGACGAAGATGACATCATCAGACGATTCAAGGTTGGAAAAATTGCCATAACTTTCCCTATAGATATCTGATTAAGGAGTTCTTTATATGATTTGAAAGGTAATTTCAAGAGCTAAAACTCTTATGAATGAAGACCTCAAGTGCGAATTCGTTCATCTGTGAGGTCAAAAACAAAAGCAAACAATGATGATATCATTTTGAGACGAAGATGACATCATCAGACAATTCAAAGTTGGAAAATTCTCATAACTTTCCCTACAGATATCGGATTAAGGAGTTATTTATATGGTTTGAAAGTGAATTTCAAGAGCTACAACTCTTATGAAGACCTCAAAGGCCAGTTCTTTCATCTGTGAGGTCAAAAATAAAAGCAGACGATGATGACATCATTTTGAGACGAAGATGACGTCATCAGACAATTTAAGGTTGGGAAAATTGTCATAACTTTCCCTACATATATCAGATTAAGGAGTTCTTTATATGGTTTGAAAGGGAATTTCAAGAGCTACAACTATTATGAAGCACTTAAAGACTAATTCTTTCATCTGTGAGGTCAAAAATAAAAGCAGACGATGATGATGTCATTTTGAGACGAAGATGACATCATCAGACAATTCAAGTTTGGGAAAATTGCCATAACTTTCCCTACAGATATCGGATTAAGGTGTTATTTATATTTTTTGAAAGGTAATTTCAAGAGCTACAACTCTTATGAAGACCTCAAAGGCCAATTCTTTTATTTGTGTGGTCAAAAACAAAAGCAGACGATGATGACGTCATTTTGAGACGAAGATAACGTCATCAGATGATTCAAGGTTGGGAAAATTGCCATAACTTTCCCTATTGATATTGGATTAAGGAGTTATTTATATGGTTGGAAAGAGGAATTCATTATCTACAACTTTCATGAAGGAATTCAATATCTACAACTTTCATGAAGGACTCAAAGCAAGATTCCATCGTTTGAAGGGTAGAAAATGGAATAGAAGGTGACAATGAATAGTAACTGAGACGGTCAAACTGAAACTTAAAAAGTTAAACATGTGGCGATACTGACGTCATACTGAGACGATGATGACGTCATTCTGAGATAGAAGCAAACTGAGACGGAAAAAAATGAGACGATGTTGACGTCATACTAAGACGATGATGACGTCATTCTGAGACGGAAGCAAAATGAGACGGTCAAACTAAGACGCAAAAAGTCAATCATGAGACGAAGTCTAAGGCTGAAGCAATCAAAAGGGAATAATTTTCAGTTCAGATGTCCAAAATTTTCATACTATATATCGTTGGAAAGATAAAAGAAAGATCTACAACTTTACAGAAGGCAACTTTGCCAAAATCTATTTACCGCAATCCCAATTTTGCCCCTAAAGTTCGAAGATGAATTTTTTCATTCAGCATACTGCACCAATTTCTTAACTTCATGACAACGTTTGAGGCTCTTAGAGATAGAATTGAAATTCAATGTCTTCATAAGAAATATAGCCATATATCTCTAGTTTAATCCAAATCAAGAATCATCTCGTTTGAACAACTAAAGAAAATTTTGTGGCTAAAAGACTGAAGCATACTTAGTGAATATTTTCCAGATCATCTACCATTTTCTTTCAGAATCTTTCCTTAACATAACTTATACCAAAATCACCTTTTCCTACTCTATACACTCTTCATTCTTAACTTCATTTCATATCACTATCATCCGAAAAGAAAAACATAATCCATGATTAATTATGAGCACTACTAACAAACATACACATATGTACATATTCTTCATCAACTTAGTATACATATTCATCTTCATTTTTGCTTTCATTTTCCCTTATAACTTTCACCTTAATTCTTTCTATTTCAAAAATCTCTTATCAACCGAAAACACCCTAACAAATCATAAATCTATCCACTTTTATCATTCCTTACTTTACTCTGATCTATCATTTCTTGGTTCAAAAACTTTTATTCATTTATTCTTGACTCGTGACTAATCACCAAAATTTCTCATTCAATAATTCTAATCTTCTTCGAAAATTTCGGGGTCCAATATGCTTGACATGTCAATAAGTTAAAGCTAAGCACCAGGTTCCATTTGGTTTGTTGCATCCTATTTCAATTCCTGAATAGAAATGGGATAACATTACCATGGATTTTGTCGTTAGACTTCCTTTCACTCAAAGGAAGCATAATGATGTGTGGGTGATTATGGATAAGTTCACCACGTCTGCTCATTTTCTGCCTATTCGTCCTGATTATTCATTAGATAGGCTTGCAAATATATATGTGAATGAGGTGGTGAAGTTGTATAGAGTACCATTGTCTATTATTTCTGATCATGATCCTCGATTTACTTCGAGATTCTGGAAAAGTCTGTAAAAGGCTTTGGGTACTCAAGTCAAGTTCAGTACCGCTTTCCATCCCTAGACAGATGGATAATCTGAATGGGTTATCCCAACACTAGAAGATATGCTTCGGGGTTGTGTGTTAGAATTCTTGAGAAATTGGGATAACTATCTTGCTCTGATGGAGTTTGCTTATAATAACAGTTATCAGAATAACATTAGCATGACGCCTTATGAAGCTCTATATGGTAGGAAGTGTAGAACTCTGGTATTTCGGACTGAATTATATGAGAACAAGATGATCCGAGCTTATACTATGAAAGATATTGAAGAGAAAGTTCAAGTTATCCAACAAAGATTGAAAGCTGCCAATGATAGGCAGAAGTCCTAAGCAGATTTAAAAAGAAAAGATATTGAGTATCAGACAGGTGGTAAGATATTCTTGAAACTGTCACTATGGAAACATATACTCCAGTTTGGGAAGAAAGGTAAGCTCAGCCTACGATACATCAATCCTTACGAGATTCTTAAGAGAGTCAGACCAGTAGCTTATTAATTAGCTCTTCTTGAAGAATTGGCCAAGTTGTATGATCTGTTTCATGTTTCTATGTTGAGAAGATATCGGTCAGATAATATAAATAAGATTCCCTTGCAAGAAGAATGTGTTTTGTTTTGGAAATGTTTAGTTTGTTTTTGGATTGTGCTCATTATGATGAGACATTTTGTATTTTTGACATATATGGTATGTAATAACTTTATTATAGGATGGGATTTAAACTTAAGGCTTGCATTTCATAAATTCAATGTGCATGATATGTTCTGTTTATAACTCAATATCTATTGAATGAGATACATGTTTGCTTTAGTTTCAATAACATTTGGAATGCTTTAGATTGTTTTAGTACTGTTTTGTGTGGCATTTGTATATCCTCTTAGGGGGTATGTGGGTGTTACATTAATAGTTTTGGATAATTATATCAATAAGTATAACTACTTATAATCGATTAGCAGCCAAGGGCACCCAAAGATTGATAGGACTATTCACCTTATAGAGACTAAGATGTATAGTTAAAACTATGTTCTAAATAAGTTACGAAGGTAGTTAGGAAGGATGGAGCAGTGACTATCCTCTTACATCCAACAAGTGGGATACTTTTAGCCACCTTCATAATCTTTAACAACATCATAGAAGGAAAATGATGATGAGGACCAACATGATACTAATTGAGCTTCTATTTATTTTCCCATCTTTAAGCTTTGTGAATTTTGAATATTTTGTTATTCCTTTTGTGATCCTTAATTACATATTTATTTCATTTATGTTAATTATTCATTTAGTTTATTTTAATGGTAAAAACCTTTTGTCTTTTATTGTTTTTGTGTTTTCTTTAGTGAGGTTCAATTGTAAGGTATAAATAATCTCTAGATGTTAATAATACATAATTTAGACAATGGACAATAAGCAAAGGTTATAGAAGTTTTTACTCCCTTCTTATTTTACTCCCTGTATTTTTTTTTTAATTTTCCTTTGATTCCTTATATTTCATAAATTAAGGACAACCCATGCATAAGGAGGGAATTAACCATTTATAGGCTTTATTTTTGCTTAGCAATTTTGTCACAATTAGCTCAAAATATAATAATCAATTTTTTCATTGAAAGAACATTGACAAAGATGGTAATTTATAAGTTTGGTTAGTTACTAATTTATTTAGTCCAAGTCAATAATTGTGAGCATTGATAACTAATTTAGTTCTAATTTGCTACAATAATTATGAAAATAGATACTTATTTTATATCATGGTATTTTTATATAATAGTATATCTTTAAGTTAAAAGTGAATTATTTCTAAGGATTTTAGTATCTCATTAAAAATAGATAAATAAAAAGAAAAAATAAAAATAAATGAATAAATGAACATAAATAAATTCACTTTGCTAGCTTTAACCTAAATGAAAAGGTTGAACTTAAAGAGTTATTGTAGTAGTCATTTGAAATGGTGACCCAACTCAATAATCAAGAGAATTTATGACAAGGTGTTTGATTTCACATCAAAATGCTAGTTGATTTTTCGAATAAGCCTCTAAATACTCCTTCATAAACTTGAAACTTAAGGTTTTATTTTTTTTGTTAATTTCAAATTGTTAAAATGTTTGAAATTTTAAACATCTTAATCATGTATGTCTAATGTATGTATTAGGTTGAGTTTTGTAGGTTAAGTTGATGTTTAGAGGATTACTGGGTTAAAAGTTGATGGTTAGAGGATTACCGGGTTAAACTGATTTGATTAATGATTTAATGCATTATTAAATGCTTAAATGATTGATGAAAAATGAAACTAAATTGATAATGGATATTATTGATTACTCCAATTGATTTGTTAAGTTCTTTCTTAGAACCTTTTTAAGTTAAGAGTGATTGAATTAATTTTTTAAGTCATATAAAAGTTTAAGTGTGGATATATTTGATGTGAATAAAATATGCATATATTTTCACGAGTATTTTGTTTGATTTTAATGCTAAATAACCTTCTTTGTACTCAAATTTTGACTTATTTTTAGGTAATTATGAAAATTGAACCTTACGAAGATATTGTAATTAGAGGGCCTTCTAAGAAAAAAACATTAAGAAATTTACAATTCTTTGATGAATATGGTTTGACCTACCCCTATGTGCTAGCCCTTGTCTTAGAAGGATTAGGTTTAGTAAGTGATACTTCCTAAGCCAGGACCATAAAGTTTATTATATGTAAGTTAGAGAAGAAATAAAGAGAGAGATATTTGAGATATAGTTATGTTGAAGGCTATGTATTAATCTCAAAGAAATAAAAAGATCCATAGTTGAAAGGCATGACCATGACAAATGTTGTGTCCATCACCCAGAGGAAACTTTGAGGCCTACAGTTTGGCATATAATGTGTCACATACTATTTTTTTGAAAAAATTAAATGGAGTAATTATATTGAAAATGAGTAGAGGAATAGTTCTACAACCTTCGGAGTTATACTCCTTTTTCAAAGCCAACCAACAACTATTAACCACATTTTGAACAAAAAACAACTTCCGTTATGGGTCCCTGCACTTACTACACGACATCGTTTCTTGATTACTGAAGGGTTTGGATTAAAGAGGATAATTCCCTTCTCCTCTTCTTCTCGCTACCTGTCATCTTCCCCAATTAGGTTTAATTTCTTCAGTGGCGATGAAGGTCTCATTCCTTAACCAAAACTCGTAAGTGAGACATTTTTTTAGGTTCATCCTGTTAAGTCAAAATGACCTTAATAATAATTTTGATGATAAGTCAGAAAGCAGACGAATGAAAAGCAGACGGATATGATAAGCCAAAAGAAGAAGAATAAAAATAGAAGAAGAAAACAGACGAAGCAAGTTCTGAAAAACAGACGAAGCAAGTTCTAAAACACAAACGGAAGCTTAGTACAAAAGAAAAGCAGACTGAAGTTTAGTACAAAAGAAAAACAGACGGAAGCAAAATGCAGACGAAAGCAGAAAGCAGACGGAACCAAAATGCAGACGAAAGCAAGATACAGACGGAAGCATCAGTTTGAGTTAGTTACAGAGCTCAACTGAATAACCGTTTCTTTAAAGAATCAAGAAGCAGTTGAAGACCAGACTATAAATATGAGTCGGAATAGAAGACTGCAATGATCTTTGATTTTCAACTATTGAGCGTACAAAAGAGATTACTGTGCAAAATTGTTGAGCGATATTCTTCTGTAACAAGCTCGTAATACTTTTCATTTTTGAAAGTACTTCAGATAGCCTGAGGAGGCTAAGCGAAAAAGAATACTATTTGTTAGGAGATCTGAAGAGGCTCAGAAGAAAGAATACTTGTAATAGTTCAAGAGATAGTGAAATCTCAAAAGATTATCTGAGGACTGGACGTAGCCCACGGTTTGGGGTGAACCAGTATAAAATTACTGTGTCAAACTCTCTCTCTTATAACTCTGATTTTTGATTTGTCAATTCTACGCAAAGTTTTAGAAAATTATTTTTCTAATAAGAGTTCAATAGTTCATAATTGAACAAAGTTTCTGTTTCAAACGAAAAGAGTTTTTCAAAGAAAGGGGTTAAACAAAAAGTTGTCACAATTCAACCCCCCTTCTTGTGCATTGATATATCGTTATTGTACATTGTATTAACGTGTGATTCACTTCACATCCTTCCTTACTTCTTCTTCGTCTGATCACTTCCTTCTTTTCTTAGGTGAAGTTTAACTGGTGAGATTCTCTCTGTCGCTGGATATCGCCTTCCTCAAAGGGCATGGAGAAGGATCTTTGATCAGGTACCTTCTTTTATCTTCTTGATTTGTATTTACTCTCTACATTAGATTCTCCTTGAACTTATTTTCTCTTCCTCTTGCTTTCCTTATGTTCCTTTACTTTGTCACAGACTATGCCCTAGGTAGACTAAAATGTACTCAAGTTTGGAAATCCTGATTTTTTATGAGACTTTAGCTATCTATTGGAGAACACACACATTAGACATATACTTTTCTCTCTAAAAGCTAGGTTTAGCCATTAGGAGGATTATTTAACCCTTGGAAAATCAATTATAAGATATTTTTCACTAAAGAATTAAGATCCACAAGTCATTTTAATAGATCAAGCTATTGACAGAAATCATGAGTTCATCTATACTTAATTATAACATAACTTCTCTATTTTGTCTTTTTATTATGTTGTTTTTTTGCTTGACATTCAAGTATCTACTTTAGAGGAAGTTTTTTTCTTAAACAACATGTTTTATGGCTAAATACTTTCCTATATTTACAAAGGAAAAAAACCTAGTGATTAGTTTTATATGGATTGATTTAATTTGATTTATGACATGAGATATATTTTTATAAGCTATTTTTAATTGGTTTTAATTTTTATTTATTCTTGTAGGCATCTAAATATAATATAAGTTCACCTATAAAGACTTGAGAGATCCTCATTGTGAATAAATTATAGCTTAGATAGAGGGAGTTGAATGACATGCTCTAAAGAGACCTACGTGATCTTCCTACATTTTATAAGACTTCATGTTGCATTTAAAGGGGTGTAGCAATTGTAGAGATATGGGTCAACCAACTAAAAAGTAGATAGCTACAATTGGAGAGAGTACAATTTCAATTTTTAGGGAATCCTACCTATATAGAGAATATATTTAATCTAGGTTAAATTAAATTATGAAGTCAAAAGTATTACTAAAGGAATTACTCATCTAAAATTATTTATTTGGTCACATTATCTTTTGATTAATTGTCTTATGACATATTTCATTAGCTTTTATATATGTCTATATTTAGTTTTTTTAATTTTCATTATTTGAAAACCCATAAAAATCATCTTACTATTTATTATCCTTAGATAAGTTAAGAATATTAGTCTTTCTAATCCATATTGCTTATTTGCAAGATTTTACCCTTACCATTTTATTGGTTACCAATAATAGGTTTACTTTCCTAGTTAGTGAGTGATAACTTTGTAATAAAGAAAAAATTCGTAGCATCGAACATAAAAAGAACAAATAATTATCACATTCACTAAACTTTATGGTGAGTTTTAATTTTATAGAAATAATTTTTTTTGTAGAAACAGATACATTTAGTACAGGATAGCGAAAATATGTAAAATAGTTGAGATATACGAGTTATGTATATATACATTAAGTATATGTAAGATAAGTACAAACAAGTTAAGTATATACAGGTTGGATAAATACAAAATGGTTATGTATAAGTTAGATACATATTATTTTTTTAAGAAAGGATGAATTAAATTAAGTTATAAACGACAATCAAAGTATATAAGTACATATAAACTAACAAATTACAAATATAATATGAGAGAAGCACATGTGACCATAGGCTTGCTTAAGAGGATTACATCATACTGTACTTAATGAAACAATATTTTACATATTCTAGTTGGTGGTGAGATATTCTATGTCTTGAAATGTTTGCTTGTAATTGCTGATGTGGTTTCTAATGTGTTACATTAATCAATTGTATAATTGCTTCTTGTTAAGGCACTTTTCCTGAAAATATAATTATTTTTTGAATCCCAAATAGCTATGACCAAAGAAGATAATGATAAGTAGAAGCACCATTTGACTGTTCTATTTGGATGCTTGATGATAGGGCACCAATTCTTGAGGATGTTCAAATCATTTAGAGCGTCAACAATATAACATATGTACATCATTGTTTAATTGGAAGAATAAATGATATATACTATTTTAAGCCCTTTTACAAAGAATATACCAATTTGTGAGTTTAGAAACTTTGCTAGTTTGTCCACAATTGGTAGTTTGTTCTTTATTGCCAGCCATATTGTGGTGGAAGCTCAAGGTTATTGATGACTAAACCATACAATTTTAGTTCAACTAAGTGTTTCCAAGTTATCAAGATACCATTATAAGTGTGCTTTTAGATAACTATATCATTTTTAGTGTTGATGGTTGTATGTAGGCTTAACAGTTAGGCCCGAGTCTCCAATCTGGCCTATGCTCGATGGGGCATGACAAAATGATGTCATTTTGATTTTTTTTAAAGTTGGACTTGGCTGACCCAACCCACTGCCATCCCTAGATGTATGAATAATTCTGATTTCACTATAATGGGGATTGATGCTTTTCTGATAATCTCCTTCTTTAAGAGAGCTTTTGCAACTGAAGCTTTTTGCTAAATCAATGGTTTGAGGACTCAGACAACTTCAATTTGAATAAACATGGGATGGATATGTTTAGACTGGATATACATAAGCTGATGACTTATAGGTTATTTATTTAAAACATACATATATTTTACTAGTCTTTTTTATTGCTTAAATTACTTAGTTTACTCATTTTAAGTTATTTTTTTAGGTAATTATGAAGATGATGCCTTGAGGTCAGCTTTATTATAAATTGGAAATATTTCAAGTGAAAAATATGAAGAAAATGTTTTAGGTGAATACAACCTGAACCACAGTCATATATCTATTTATGTCCTTCTTTAACCACCTAGAGATGAAGATATAATCATATATATGAAGTGGAAGGAGATTGTGTGACAAAGAGAATTTTTAAAGAGCAACATTGCTTGAAACATGATCATGTCTTATCCCACAGTCATATTTAAATAAGTTACACAAAGATACATAGCCTAGGCTATGAGTGAGTCATAGTTTAAACAGAAAGCTAATGGGATTAACTTTTAGAATGCAAAAAGTGAAAAATTTATTATGGGGTTTTTAATTAGATAAATGTATCAATTAATCAACTTGAATATAATTGGTTGTACCTCGAAACGGAATAATTTTATAACCTAAGATGGAATAATCTAAACTATTCTATTTTCTTTATAGGATCAAAACCCTACTCATTATTATATTAATCATCAACAATATGAGTAAATATTTTATGAAAGTGAAACATTTAGTAATAGAAAACACATAACAAGAATTTGGCGTCACTTATAGAGAAGCAATTAGCTTTTAAGAAACTCAAAAACTATTGTTATAGACAGTTTTATTTTTATTTTTATTTATACTATTTATTTATCTTTAATTATTTTTTCTATGCTTGGTTTATTTTGAATTTGAAGGTTGAAATTGGTGTACGACAAAGAGTAGAAACTTTTGTTCTTTGAAGAAGACCTAAAACTAAAACGAACACTTCATCAAGCAAAAAAAGAATAATGCATTAAGCAAGAAGCCCAATACATATAACTTGATACAATGAATGAGGAGCATAGGACCATATTGTAATATATAAAATGATCTCTAATATGGATGCTATATAATATTACGACATTAAAAATCAACGTTAACTACTTTGAGGTCAAGCCTAATCTAATTCAAATACTGCATCAATATGTTCATTTTGATTAATTACCATATAAAGATCCTAACATGCACATCACCAATTTATTGGAGATTTTTGACACCATTAAGATTAATAGAGCTACTGAATATGTAATAAAGCTAATTTGCTTTCAATTTAGTTGAGGGAATGAGTTAAGTAGTGGTTAAAGGAATTACTTAAAACCTTAATCATAATATGGAAAGCCTAGTAAAGATATTCTTAGCCAAATGTTTTCTGCTAGCAAAGATATAAAAGTTGAGGAATAATATATCTATCTACCTATAGTTTGAAGAGAAAACTTTATAAAAGAACTTAGGTGAAAGTTCCAACATTATGACTTACTAACATGGATGTAATTTTAAACATTTTATAATGGTCTAATCAATTCCACAAAGCAGATGATTGATGTATTAGCTAGTGGAGTACTTAATAGTAAGACTTTAAAGATTATCTTTAACCTTATCGAAGAGATGACCATGAATAATAATTAAAGCAATTAAGAAGGAAGAGAATTGATAAACCAATAGGAATGAAGAGTGTTGATGCACTAACTACATTAACATCCTAGGTAGATGCCTTGATTATAAAACTTGATAACCTAAGCATAACAAAATTAGATTAAGTGATGAGTTATAAACTAAACGAGGAGGAAATCAAAGAAATAATTTTCAAAGTGGAAATCTTAGTGTTATAAACAATGTAGAAAGTTGATATTCGACTTATCTTGATCTTTTTAATTAGTGAGTCTTATTTTTTGATCAAATGAAATTTTGTCTTCTTTGAAAGAAGGATTAGGTTAGTGATCCAAGATTATATCAAAGATCTTATGTGTCATTGGCCCCACTTCGCTTTGTTCTTTTAGGGTGCTAAGATGCTAGGTGGCTATTCTTAAAAAGGAAAGAATGAAGGAAGTACTAGGGCTTGAGACATCTTACATAGATTATAAGAGAGAGGTAGCCATTTGGTCATTTAACAATGGACATAATTGAGTGAATGAAATGAAAAGGATGCACCCTAATTCAACCCCAAAAATCATATTATTTGATAAGTAGATTGAAAAAAATCATTTCGAAATGGTGAAGATGAGAATTCCAAATCTCTTAATATGACAGTAGTATAGTAAATGCTTGATATGGCCTAGTCAAAGCTTAGAGGAATTGTAAGTCCTAGAATAAATGAGTAGTAAATATTGATGGATTGGCAAATCTGACAAGGATATATAAAGAATAAGGTTAGAGCTTGTGCAAGGATTTTATTAGCTTTTCAAACAGAAAGAAAATAACATTTTGGTGAAGGGAAGGGATCTTCCTTAACTGCTTCCTTTTCCTTGAAACCAGATTAAGGTTATAAAAGAATATGTGAAAAAACCTCCTTTTTAGGCCCAATTCTTTATCCAGACAACTTCATAATGCCCTTTCTTCCCCTTAACCTTCTTTTCTAGGAAATGGGGGCTAGTCTATCGAGTTAAACAATACCCCTTAGCTGAAAATGGTGCTTAACATTAATTCCTTTAATCATTATTATTCTTATTATTTTCTTAATCTATTATATTCTAATTTTTTCATTTTAATTCAAATGTGTAAAGGACACCTTAGAGTACTTCATCATAAAACGAGAGAAGGGTGCTAAAATATTTATTTAAAATGAATTAATAGAAGGAAAATCAGGTTCTTACTTTTTTTTTTAATCATTCTTTCATGTTTAAGTCTTAGGTGCTTGATCTTATAAGCATAACTAGTATGTCTTTATTTCGTTGATCAATCTCTCTTCTTTATTCCATCCACCTTAAGTGGAGAATCCTCCCTTGAAACTCATAGGTAAATTTTTAACATTATTGCATATTATTTTTACTAGATATAAGATTACATGGTTCAAGAAGACCATCTCTATAGATGTTGTTGGGCCCTAAATTTTTTATTTATTTTTTATTTATTTTTATTATTTATTTATTTCTTGTATTTATTTATTATTTCGATTTAATTGTTTTAATATTTTTAGAGTTGAGTCTTTATTATTTTAGTAAGTATGAATGGGAATTAGAAATTAGAATTAGAATGAAGGGTTAGGATTAAATTAGATTAAGTAGTAGTGGGCTTGTTAAATGGAGGAGTAGAGACATATAAGACAAAATAAGGGCAAAATGGGAAAGTCCTTGTAAGTGAAGGGTAAAATTGGAAAGAATAGGCTTTGGTGGTTAATGAATTAGAAAGAAGAAGGAGAAGTTGTGGTAGAACATAAGAGGAAGAGTGAAAAAAGCTTGAAAAAGAAGAAGATAGGAGGGAAAATCACGAAAGCTTGGAGGGAAGAAGAAAAAGAAGAGGAAATCAAGCTTTTAAAGGTAAGTTTTCATCTTTCCTATGCTAGATTCAAAAAGGGGATTAAATAGAGGTTAGGGTTTGTGTTGGAAATGAAGGAAGAAAGAAGAGAAAGATGAAATCTAATGGATTTTGGGATTTCTAAGTTAGGGATTTGGTTTTCTAGCCTAGATGGGCTCTAGGTAGGTTAGGATTATAGTTAATTTGAGCTTTGCTTTGATTCTTGATTTTATGAACTTTCCTATGAATGTATGAATTAAATAGAAATTTGCTTAATTGAAACGAACCAAGGAAACCTCACTCAAGAGAGAGAGGAAGGGCAACCTTGAGCTTGGATTTCGACTTTTAGGTGGGTAATACTTTTATGGTTGTTGTGTGATGGGCAAACGCCTTATTTGTGTATGTGATTATTTTAAATTTGTAAATGTTGAATTGTGGTGAATATTTGACAATGTATGTTGAAATAGGACATGTTTTCTTGAAATGAATGAAAAGTATGAAAATATGAGAAATTTGAAAAATGAAAGAAGCATGAAAATGCAAATTTGCGATTGTCTATATTGAGCATAGATTTGTTTGTGATTGGGCAAGAAAGAAACCCGTTTCGTTAGTCACGTGTGTTAAGTCAAGATGACCTTAATAATAATTTTGATGATAAGTCAAAAAGCAGACGAATGAAAAGCAGACGAATATGATAAGCCAAAAGAAGACGAATAAAAGCAGACAAAGAAAAAGGAGACGGATG
>JAOQMQ010095799.1:0-16126 GCA_027563845.1 Erythroxylum subrotundum | reverse complement strand
ATTTTTAGTGATAATTATTTATAAATATTATATAATAGATTAAAATAAATAAATAATTAAAAGCAATTTCTCTTTAAGTTTTATTTAATATGTAATTATTATCAGTAATAAAAATATAACTATATAATATTAATAATTAATCAGTTTTGTTTTCATTTTAATTAAAGACAAAAACTAAAGACCAAAAGCAAAAGTAGAATCAAACAATACGTAATAAAAATAATTTATTATAGAGATTTTCAGTAAATTTAAATATTAAGGAGTTTTTCTAAAATTAGTTTGAATCATATTTAAAATTAAAATTAAAATATGTTTTAATAAAAATTTCTAAAATTTCTAAAATTAGTTAACTCACTCTTTTACCATTACATAATATCTCGAAAGGAAGGGAGTGAGTGTTCTTTGGGATCAGATAACTTACTCGAGCAACGATGACGTTGGACTCGCAATCTCCAAGGTAGATATTGCTACCTTTCACCTTAAAATCAGGGACACGCTCCGATGTGTTAGATGCCAAAAACACGTCTAATTGAGTCATTTTTTTCACGAGTGACGGTTTCTTGACGCTAAAAAGCAAATCTTTCTCGTTTGTGCTCTCTCCCCTGAGCACTTGCCACCTCCCGTCCAAGGTCCTTATCTGAAATGGAAGAGCAAAAGACTACGGTTTAGTATTCCTGGTGTTTTCTGAAAGTCAAATGATGATCTAATCCTGATCTTAACAAACCTTCTGCTTGAAAGTGACGAGGATGTTACCGGCGGCGTCTTTTAAGTGCCGGCGAGCATGGATGCTCATAAACTTACTTTTGACGCTGAAAATGAGTGTACCGTTAACGTCAGTGACCCTGAAATCATTTGCGATCGTGAGGTCAACAGGGAATTGCGTCAGGAACTGTGGTCCAATCACCACTACTGGTTTCTCCGATCGATGGTGCACAGCCATTGCAGGAACAGGGTTGCTTGCTTGGCCGGCCATGTTCAAACGAGAAAATCAAAAAACAGTGAAACTAACAAACAGATTCAGAGAGCAGGATTGGTTTTGCACTGGCAAGTGAGTGAGAGTTTGGCTTGGAAATATATACAGGAAAGGGGAGCCAAGGCGTTGACTTGACATGTTCGCCTGTTGTCTGTAACGAAAGCATGTTCCTGCGAGGTTCTGAATTTAGCCAAACTCAAATCTGCCGTCTTAAGCTGAAGCCTAGCCGTCGAAATTGACCTCAAACTCACTGGCTCGAACTGAATTTAGCCAAACTCAAATCTGTCGTCTTAAGCTGAAGCCTAGTCGTCGAAATTGACCTCAAACTCACTGGCTCGAACATAATACCACAACATGTCACACCTAATCCTATCTTTTATCTCATCCTAAAAGTCTTGGTCTTTTATTAATTAATTATTTAATTATTGAATGAAACAATGCCATTTTGTTTAAACAGAACCAATTTAAATACATTTCTTTCATCCACTTGAAACATTATTATATTAACAGCATATTAAATATTACCAATGAATAGATTCCAGTCCATGATGAAAATGGGATTAGGGTGTTTGAATTGGAGGTGGTTGGTTCATATAAAAGAATGGGGGCGATTGGTTCGTATAGAGGAATGGTAATAGGAACGGGAATGAATATAGTAAGGAATGAAAATGGATATTATCATTATAATGATGATGGTTGGTTAAAAGAAAATAATGATTATTACTATTGATAGTGGTTGGTTTGTAAAAAATATTAAGAAATAAAAATTAATTTGGTTTGAGTTTAAGAGTTAGATTGAATGATTATGTAAGCAGCATTTGATTGATATAAGTGTCATGTTCATTCGAGATGTATTTCGTAGTTGCCTTTTAGCTTAATTCTGGAAAAAGAGATTTTTTTTCTAAAAAATTAAAAACTAAAAGGAGTTTTCTCATAAATTTTAAAATTAAAGGGGTTTTCAAAAATTTTTTGGGAATTTTATGTATTTTATCTTTATATAATTTAGTTAAAGTTGGGAATCATCTGAAAACTGATAAAATCAGATGAAGTGAAGTCTGGAATAGTATGGTCTTAAATGGTTGGGTAAAGAATAAAGATATAGGCTTGGTTTAAGAAAATTTACAAAAATTATCTTTATATTTTTATTTTTTATAAAATTTAATTTCTTAAAAAACTCATTTTCTCTTACTTCATCACTTAAATTCGACTCGAACTAATTAAACTTAAATTAATAATTTAAAATAATTATTATAAATTATTCATTTGAGATAAGTTTATTTAGTTTAGTTCGAGTTTAAGGCTATGTTTGGTTGGGCGTAAAGTTTTTAATAAAATGAAATAGAGTGGAATGATTTATAATAGAGTGGAATGTAAATGGATATAATATTAGAAAATTGTTGTTTAGGATGGATAGAAAGGTTCATAATGTAATATAGTGAAATATTGTTTGAAAGAAAGGTTCTGAAATATCCTTGCAGAATATTCAAGAACACGCACACAATATATTTGGAAAATACTACTTTGTCGATATATATGTATTCAACACTATGTGAAAGAATAGGAGAGAAAGACAATTTGCATGTAATTGTTTTGTATTTCTACTGTATTTTGCTGAATGTATTTACAGGTATTTATACACATTGTGGTATCTCATAAGATATCAAAGATCATATGAGATCATTGAATATCATATGAGATACATGAAATAAATCCAAATCAGATACAATTAAAGATAAAATCAAATCTATGAGATTATATGAAGATCATTTATCAGCCCCACTCAAGCTCACGGTGCGTGGCTACAGTGAGCTTGTCACGAAATATCTGAAAAGCAGATGAAGGTAAAGCTTTGGTCATGATGTCAGCAATTTGATGGCTTGACGAAAGATGTCGAATTGATAGGCTCTTGTTGGTAACCAGATCTCGGACAAAATGAATATCAATCTCAATGTGTTTTGTGCGAGTCTGAGTAACTGGATTCGCAACAAGAAATGTGGCACCAAGATTATCACACCAAAGTGTAGGGGTGAGAGGAGGGAAGTTAATTTCACCATGGAGAGATTTAAGCCAACAAAGTTCAGCAACAGCAAGAGCTATACTTTCGTATTCAGCTTCAGTACTAGACCTGGCAACAGTAGGTTGTTTCTTTACACTCCAAGAAATGAGATTTGGTCCAAGAAAAATACAGTAGCTAGAGGTAGAGCGACGATCATCAGGACAGCCGGCCCAGTCAGCATCACAGTAGGCATGAATGGAAAGAGAGGCTGGGCGGGTAAAATGGATACCAGAAGTGGGTGTGGAGCGAAGGTATCGAGGTATCCGTTTAACAGCGGTCTAGTGAATGTCGGTAGGACAATTGAGAAATTAAGAGACTTTTATTGACTGCAAATTGAATATCAGGGCAGGTAAGACAGAGATATTGGAGAGCACCAACAGTACTTCGATATTCAAAAGGATCAGTGAGAGGAGTTCCATGGTTTTTGGAAAGAGGAAGAGTGGGAGTTGTTGATGTGTTGGTAGGTTTGGATTGCGCAAGACCGATGCAGAGGAGAAGATCTTTGGTGTATTTAGTTTGGGTAAGTAGGAGTCCAGTAGGGGTGCTTTTGGCCTCCATACCAAGGAAATAATGAAGAGGGCCGAGATCTTTAATGAAAAATTTAGTGTTGAGGTCATGAATGAGATTGATGATGAAAGAAGGTGAAGAGCCAGTAATCAAGATATCATCGACATAGACCAGGAGAAAACTGGTGTGAGAAGAGGTGGTATGAATGAATAGAGAAGTGTTTGATTTGGTAGAGATGAACTTGAGATCAAGTAGTTTTTGGCTTAGGCGATGAAACCAAGCTCGTGGAGCCTGTTTTAAACCGTAGAGGGCTTTGTGAAGGCGACAGACATGAGAAGGATTGTGAGGATCAATAAAACCAGGAGGTTGAGCTATGTAAACCGGGTCTTGTAGATTGGGTTCCGAGGAGGTTTGTGTATGGGTAGAATAGGTGACATAATCAGATAGTATTCGAGGAACACGGGTGTTATCATGTGTTCGAGTAATCATTTGGTGTTGAGGTAATGGAATAGGTGGTGCAGGGGTTGATACAGTTGCAGTTGGGGAAGGAACAGGTGGTACCGGGAGAGGTAGAGAGATGGTAGAGATAGAGGGTTTGTTAGGGGTGAGGGAAGGGAGAATAGCACAGGGAAAAATATGTTCAAGAAATCGAATATGGCGAGAGATGTAAATTTTGGAGGTGTTAGGATCAACGCAACGATATCCTTTGTATTGTGTCGAATACCCAATAAAAACACATGGTAAAGATTTTGGGGTAAGTTTGTCGGTACGCGTGGCCCCAAGAAAAGGAAAACAGGCGCAATCAAACACACGAAGGTGAGATAAATCAGGTGGCTTGAGAAAAAGAAGTTCATAAGGGGAATTGTGGTGAAGGATAGGTGTTGGGAAGAGATTAATGAGATATGTAGCTGTAGAGAATGCATCAAACCAAAAGGTTTTAGGTAGAGAGGCATGTAGGAGAAGGGTGAGTCCTGTTTCAGTTATATGTCGAATTTTTCGCTCAACAAGACCATTTTGTTGTGGAGTATAAGGACACGAAATACAGTAAGATATACCATGTGTGGTGAGATAAGTGGTAAAGGTACCTTTGATGAGTTCAGGAGCTCCATCGCACTGGAAGGTTTTAATAATAGTGGAAAAGAGATTTTCAGTGTTTGTTTTAAAGTTTTGAAATTGTGAAAGAGCTTGATTTTTGTGAGTTAGAGGACAAATCCAAGTGTAACGACTGAAGTCATCAATGAAAATTATGAAGTAGCGATAACCAGAAAGAGAGATAAATGGTGATGGTCCCCAAATATCACAATGAATGATTTGTAGTGGCATAGTAAAAACACGAGATGATAAAAAATGGAAGACGAGTACTTTTTCCTAATAAATAGGAAGTACAATTATTCATTACATGAGATGGAACTTTAAAGGGAAGAGGCAACTTAGGAAGAATAGCAGAACAAGGGTGACCCAGACGTTGATGCCACAAAGGGAGCGAAGTGGACGTAGCTTGGAGAGCAATCGAATTATTGAAGTGATGTGGAATCTTGATAGGATAGAGATTATTGTGGATGGATCCCGCGAATAGTGGCGTCTTGGTGTAGAGATCCATCACAATATAACCAAATGGATTAAATTCAATAAGACAGGAATTATCTTTGACGAACTTAGCAATAGAGAGTAAATTTGCATTAAGATTTGGAACAATTAAAATATTGTTAAGGTTAAGGGCACGACTTGGGGTGGAGAAAGTAATATTACCAGTAGAAAAAATAGGAAGAGTTTGTCCATTACCGACAATCACTTGATTTGGACCATTGTATGGAATTTCAGATTCAACAAGATGAGGATTTGGTGTCATATGATTTGTAGCACCAGTGTCGGGAAGCCATTCAGTGAGAGTGCTAGAGGAAGGATTTGAAGAATCATGAATATCTAATGCGGTAAAGGCAGTGGAAAGATTTGTGGGGTTAGGTGAAGGGTAGTTTGGTCAATTTTGAGAATCAGAATATCTAAACCGACAGTGAGCTGCAAAATGTCCCCATTTCCAACAGATTTGACATTGGGTAGAAGGTTTATTTGGGTAATTGGGCTGTTGGGCTAAGTTATTGGAGTGGGTTTGATTTGGGTTAGGATAATGGATTAGAGAATGTAGGCTATAGGTGTATGGGCTGGTGAGCTTGAATGTGTGGTTAGTAATGTGACTGGGCCTATTTGAGTTGCTGGAGAAATGAATGTGGTGCAACCCATCCCTCTGCCGCTGTCCATGAGGCCCGTTAGGGTCGGAGAAACGCGAGCCCTTTCGTCCTCGCATACCTCTGCCGCTGCCGCGTCCACTGCCGCGTCCACTGGGAGTAGAAGAACCTGCAAAAGAAACAAAGGCAACATCTCGTGGAAGAGAAGAGTGAAAGGACTAGAGGCGTTGCTCATGGACAAGAAGTTTAGCTCGAAGATCACCAAAGAAGATGGGCGATTCGCAATGTTCGATTGCTGTGATGAATGACTCGTAGTCCGAAGGTAAGCCATTGAGAGTGAAGAGGATAAGGTCTTCGTCCGAGATTGAATCGCCAATAGCAGCAAGTTCATCAGCAGTATTGGAGACGATGGTAAGAAACTCAGTGATCGAGAGATCCCCTTTTTTGAGAGTATGAAGCTTGCGTCAGAGTAAGGAGCGTTGGGAGCTGGACTGCTGAGAAAAAATGACGTTCAAGAGCCAATCAGAGATCACGAGCGGTGGTGCATCCAATGGCAAGTCGTGCGGTAGAGTTGGATAGGGAGTCAGTGAGGAAGCAGTAGACCAGGCGATCAAGTTTGTGCCACTTGATGTATTCGGGCGATGCATCATCGGTTGCAGAGGGTGGGAGAATATCACCATTGACGTATCCAATAAGGTCAGAGGTAATAAGAATAGCTTGAATTTGATTGTGTCAAATGAGATAATTGGATGAGTCTAATTATGTAGTTAAGAAGTTTGTGATTTGGTTGAATGGTAGAGTGGGAGAGGTAAGGTCAGACATTGTGATTGTTGTGGTGAGAGTGTGTTATGTCTGTAGTGTCTGATAGGTGTTTGATGAAATAACTTGTAGTATAGTTTCTGGCTGTGTTGGGTGTTGAATATGTGAAGTGTGTAATGCAAGTGTCTTGGTTATTGGTGAGTTTGTGATTTGTGTTTGGGTAGGACTGAAACTGAAACTGAAACTGAAACTGCTTCTTCATGAAGTTTTTAGGACGAATGAGGGAGGTGGCTAAAAAAAAGATGGAAGTGGGCTCTGATACTATGAAAGAATAGGAGAGAAAGACAATTTGCATGTAATTGTTTTGTATTTCTGCTGTATTTTGCTGAATGTATTTACAGGTATTTATACACATTATGGTATCTCATAAGATATCGAAGATCATATGAGATCATTGAATATCATATGAGATACATGAAATAAATTCAAATAAGATAAAATTAAAGATAAAATCAAACCTATGAGATTACATGAAGATCATTTATAATATCACCAAAATTACAGAGCCAATGGATATTATTTCCAGGTTCTAACACAGAAAATATGTAAGAAATGAGAAAAATAACAAGGTAGCAAAACACAACAATGAGAGGGAGAAGGGATTAGAATCAAAAGAGAAAAGGACACATAAATTTCTCCGCATCCCTTTTGGTCCTGTTAGCCCTATATATATTTTGCTTGGGCCCACTTAATCCCTGAGACACCAAGACACCTTTCTCACATAGTTGCTATGTCTCACCACTTCGTATTGAGGCTCATGTTGTGGATCATGTGTCAACTATCCCACGTCCTTCTTGTCATAATTCATGGTCGTTTGTCAAATTCTAACAGCACCAGCCTCCTTTAACATAACATTTCCCTCCCTATCAAAATCGACCTTGTCCTTAAGGTCGAGTTGATGATATTATTGCTGAAGAACTGAAAGAGACTCCCAAGTGGGTTCCGTGAGTCCGGTCACCACGACTAAACACTTCTCTGATCAACTAATATTCCTTTCCACTTAAAAGACATACCGTTACGTTTCTAGAAAGAATCAACTTAAAAGAACAATTTGAACTTCCTCTCAACAACAAAAATCCACCCTCTTCCTTAGCTTTCATAATTATTAGATTATGAACACTAACCTCGCCTTCTCCACCGCCACAGACGCCGACGACGAAGAAACCATGGCCATCGCTTTCTCTCTCTCTCTCTCTCAGCTGCTGCTACAAAGAAAAAGAAAAAAGAAAACACCGAAAAAGCTTTCTCGTGGTGGGTGTTTGTTTCCGAGAAAATGGACGGTTCCTAAGTCAAAGAGTCCTCAGAGCCTCTCCTAGTCTTCATCTCTCTCTCTCTCTCTCTCTAGCTCTAGCTCTCTAATAAATTCCAATAGTTTCAAGGAAGCTACGTAGCCATCAAAGAGAGACTTTCTTTTTTTGAATAAACAGGAAAATACAACAACTAGTTAACAAAGATGCCGGGGGTATACAACCCCTTGGGCGTCTTGAAAAAGCAGCTCCTGGATGATCACTGGGGGATTCCGGAGGATATGAAGGCCCGGGGAAGCGAGCAAGGCGCAAGCCGCCAATCGATCTGCACTTTGGTTGCCCTCTCGTAAGACATGTTGAAACTGGACCTCCCAGTCTCGGTGTAAAAGTCGTCGGATATCTGCAATCAAAGAAAAATCCTCAGTCAGATCGCTCTGGGAGGAAGAAAGAATGTTAATCACCTCTAAAGAGTCGACTTCCGTGACAATATACCTGTAGCCCAGATCCCAAGCCAGCGTTAGGCTGGACCAGACCCCCTGGAGTTCGGCAGTTAAAGGCGTACTCCTCCCAAGACGGTGATAGAATCCTCCGCACCAATGTCCACTCGAATTCCTAAGTAAGCCCTCAGCCGAAGCCTGTGCAGACCCGGCTCGGACGGCGCCGTCTGAGTTGAGTTTCACCCACCCCTGGCGAGGTTTAGTCCAGCCCACAGGGCTCCCAACCAGCCTAGTGATGGACGGGAGCACTCGGCTTTCCACACGGCGAGCACGCATTATCCACTCAACGTAGTCTAGAACTGCTCGCGAACCGTCAGACAGCCAAACAAAATCCTCCTCAAAGAGACATTTGTTCCTCCAGGTCCAAAGAAACCAACAAGCGACGACAAAGAAAGTGGCCCAAGCGACTTGGTGGAAGGATGAAAGGTGGAGGAGGTTGGAAAGGAGCCAAGAGTCCGCATCCTGCTGGAAAAAGGACGGATGAATCACCTCCCGCAGAAACTGCCGCCAAAAGGACTGACTACGCGGGCAATCCCGAACCACGTGTAACGAAGTTTCTATCTGGCCGCAGACGTGGCAGTTGCTGTCCGAGGCAAGATGGCATGCTACTCGCTATTGATTGGTCAGGAGTTTGCTCTTCGCCAACAGCTAAAGAAAGGACCGGATCCGCTGAGGACCCGCCCACTTCCATATGATCTCCCAAATCCTGTCGTGGATAACCCTATCGGAGTCCTCAATTAACGCATACGCCGAAGCCACTGTAAACCGCCCATGGGTCGTGGGGCCCCAAAGTAATTGGTCGTCCTCGCCCGCCGCCGTGGGAGGACTGAGAGACGCGAGAGCGAGACAGACAGAGGTCGGAAGGGAATGCTGGAAGGCTGGCCAACACCAAGAACCACGTTGATCTGTGAAATCGGCCACCGTGGCAGACAGGTGGGTGAGCGGAATGGCCGAGGTCGCGAAATGAAGAAGAGGGCCCCACCCGTCCAACCAGTGATCGAGCCAGAAAAGGATACGACGGCCATTCCCCAAGAGCCACCTGCTTCCTTGGCAGACAACCGACCAGGCGGCTGTGATGCCCCGCCAGACCACGGAGGCCCTCGTCCTGTGAAGAGTCGACGGCAAATGGTAAAGGTCTATGCGATACTTATCCCGGAGAACACGGGCCCACAACGCGTTGGGGTTAGACATGATCGCCCAGCCCAATTTAGCAAGTAAAGCATCGTTGGTGGACCGGAGTCATTTGATGCCTAATCCTCCAACGGACTTGGGCTGACAAACCGAATCTCGATTAACCAGGTGGATTTTACGTTGAGAGGGGGTCGAACCTTATATAAAATCGCGCATCAATTTTTCGAGATCATCACAAAGTTGCCTGGGGAGACGGTTCGTCTGCATGGTGAAGACAGGCAAAGCAGAGATGAAAGACTGGGCTAAGGTAACCCGGCCTGCAAGAGACAGAGATTGCGCCCTCCAACCCGCAAGTTTGTCATGCACCGTATCTAGGATGTGTTGTAAAGTATGCTGGGAGGTACGTTCATGAATCAAAGGGACACCTAAATACCGGCCTAGATTAGTCGTACTGCGGATCTGAAGACCATGGCTAAGCCGTCGAGCTGTCTCCCTCGGAATATTCTTGGAGAAAAACAACCGGGTCTTGGCTATGTTAACTTTCTGGCCTGAGGCGGCACAGAAGGTCTCTAAAGTACGGGTGATGACCTGGGTCTGTTGGTCCGACGCTTCGGCAAAAAGAACAAGGTCATCAACAAAGAAGAGATGGGAAATGGGGGGTCCAGTTCGCCTTAGTTTGATCGGCTTCCAGGTCCCCCTTGTCACTGCCTGAGAGATAAGATGACCAAGGCGCTCCATGCAAAGGACGAACAGATAAGGGGAGAGCAGGTCTCCCTGGTGTATCCCCCGCGAAGGATGGAATTGGTCCGAGACATTGCCCTGCCAAGAAATTTGGAAGGAGACCGTCGTGATACAGGTCATAGTGACCCGGATGAGATTTGCAGGAAGACCAACTGCGGTAAGGGTGTCCTGGATAAAGGACCAGCTAAGCCGATCATAAGCCTTTTCGAGATCAACTTTTAGGGCAAGAAAACCTTTTCGGCTGGTTTTAGTACGCATATAATGAACCACCTCTTGGGCGATAATAATGTTATCAGTGATCTGCCGGCCGGGGATGAAACTGCACTGATTTTCAGCCACCAGATGAGGCATGTGTTCTTTTAAGCGGTTCACAATCACTTTAGCGAGCGCTTTATAGAGGACTGCGCACAAGCTAATTGGGTGAAACAGAGCGATGTGGTAAGGAACAGGAACTTTGGGAATGAGAATCAAGATGGTCCTGTTCAGGTCGGATTCCCAAAGGTCCTGGGCAAAAATCTGTTGTATAAAAGCCACCACTGCGGGGCCCACCGTACTCTATTGGGTTTAAAAAACAGCGCATTGAAGCCATCTATCCCCGCCGCTTTGTTTGGATTCATGGCGAAGATAGCACTCTTCACTTCCGGGGCACGGATCGGCTCGGCGAGCCCCGCCACTTGAGGGTCTGAGAGGGTCGGGAACGCTTTGTTAGCAGGGAGAGGTCTGGACGGCCCATTGTCCGCAGTGTAAAGATTGGTGTAGAAATTATGAACAAGGCGACGAAGCGAGTCCGGATCGGTAATCGTAGCTCCGTCTGCAGTAGTGAGACTGGTGATTCTCAACTTCTTCCGTTTGAGGGGGTGACGGAGTGGTAATATTTGGTATTTCGGTCTCCTTGCGAGAGCCATTGACACCTGGCTCTCTGGTGCCAGAGCAATTCCTCCTCACTGAGAACTTGTAAAAGGTCACTACTCAACTTGGTTTCCAGGGCTAAGAGCGACTCCGAAGGATCCCCGGTTAGAGCCTGCTGGAACCCTCGCAAGCGGGACACCAGCCGCTTTTTGCGGTGCGTAATATGACCGAACACATGGATGTTCCACTGCTGGAGCTGAGTAGAAAAACGGGCTAAAGCCTGGCTCATAGTGCCCCCATTAGGAAGCCAATGTTGAGCTACCAGAGTCGGAAACTCGGAGTGAGTGACCCAGGCATTCTGGAAACGGAAGGTTGAAGGGCCGGGCAAACGGGGAGTCGGGTGATGGAATTGAAGCAGCATAGGTCGGTGATCCGAACCAATGAACGGGAGATGTTGATTGACCGTGTGAGGAAACGTCTGCAGGCACTTTAATGCGAACCAAAAATTTGATCCAACCGAGCCTAAACCAGGCCACGCCGCCAGGTAAATTTGGAACCCACATAGCCCAAGTCATGAAGGCTGCACTGAGAGACCCAATCTTTGAAGCGATGGTTAACTACTCGCGAGGACCGGGCCCCCCCTCTTTTATTAGCTTGTTCCAATTTGGCATTAAAATCGCCGCCTATCAGCCAGGGCCTAGTACTGTAATCCCCAAGCCAGGATAAGAGAGGCCACAGGCGGGCTTGCGAGGATTATTGCGGGCTCGCATAAACTGTAGTAAAATCAAACGAAGCCGACCCATAGGTAATAGCGGTGTGAATGAACTGACGATGGGAAATAACGATCGAGACATCACAGGTGTCCTGCCAAAGCATCCAGATGCCTCCGGAGAAGCCCTGGGCCTCCACCTGAAAAGAGTAAGCGAACCCAAACGAAAGGATGACAGTTTGAGCCCTCCGGCCACTGATCCTGGGTTCTAAAAGCACTAACATATCCGGTTTATAATCGCGGATGTAATTGCGCAGTACGGTCCGAAATCCCGACCCGCCTGCTCCTTGACAATTCCATATGAGAATTGACATAAGACAGAGAGAAAAATTACGACGTTGAGACCTCAAAAAGGCCTCCAACCAAGGCATCACGGTAATCAATAGCAGGCGGAGGTGGATCCATCTCCTCGTCTAGGTCCGGGGTCGGGAACACTGTCATATCACCCGCGGGCAGGTCTAGGTCGAGAGGGCCGGGTGGAGGGGAGGCAGGGGCAGCATTCCGATGCCCGACCTCTTCCCCTAGGACTTCGACCCCCTCCATCTGAAGGGGTGGCTCAGTCCCATCAGGAGCCGCGTCCGGAAGGAGACTCTGGTCACAGACCATATCGAAATGTGACTGGAGTTCAACAGCTAAATTTTTAGCCAGAGGCGTAGGTTGGAGGGGAATCAGTGGTGGGGCCCCATTGTGAGGCCCACCTCCTGAGACCTGACCGGGCAGGTCCGAAGGGACCGGGTCGGCCGAAGGCCCACAGTCTTGGCCAGGGGAAGGCCCCACCCCACCTGCTGGGGGGTTGGGCCCAACACCTGTACGGGCTTGTCTAGAAGCCAGAAGTTGATTCAGATCAACTCTTTGCCCACTGACCGAAAAAATGAAGGCAGGAGGCGGCTCTGTAGGAGTGGACACGTCCCCTTGCTGGACATCATCATACTGCAGCACATTAAAACGTGATCCTCCTCGAGATATCGATCCTACGCTCGTCCCTGTCGTGGTCTTCCCTGTCTTGTCCGGCTGGTGCACGTGGGTTCCTCCTTTCGTAACGGCGTCTGGCCCTCGCAACGGTGCTCTGCCACCACGTCCCTTCGAAGTCAAACGAGGATGCTGTCGTTGGACAGTTTGCCACGGTCGCTCACGGCTGTCGGCCCCTGTCAAAGCCCCCTCTGCGGTCGACGTTGAAGGAGCTCGCCCCATCTCCGCAAGAGCTCCCACCCGACTCTGCGGCGGTGAGGCTAGTGCACCCCCGGCCGAAGCCTTCAGACAGACTCCTGTCGTATGCCCCCTGAACCCACATCCAGAGCAAACCGAGGGAAGTCCCTCGTAGTCAATACGTAAGTACTCTCCATCCAACTCCATATGGTTACAGAGGGGAATGCTTAGATCCAACTCCACCGCGACCCGAGCGAATTTGCCCCGTTTGGCATAAAAGGTAGCCTCGTCTAGCTTCACTGTATTGCCCAACGCATTGTCGATCGCTATCAGGACTTTGGGATGGTAACGAGCTATCGGAAGATTTGGGACCCGGATCCAGACGACGGCTCGTATCACCTGTGCCTGCTCCGGTTGGAAGGCTAGTGTCCAGCGCTGAACCGACAGTACCTGCCCGTAGATAACCCACGGACCGCTGGTGAGCACTTTGAGATAGTCAGATTCCTCCTGAAAGTTCACCAAAAAGAAATCCCGTTCCAAGTCGATCACCTTCATCGGCCCTCATGGCCGCCACAGACCTTGGAGCCGGTTGCAGAGGGTGCGATATCCTATCCGACATCCCAGAAGTTTCACAATCACAGCCTTCTCCCATTGTTGGTCAAGCCTATCCTTGAGAGTTTGGGAGAGCCACAGGCTGGTGCAGCGCTCTCCCACTTCAGTCGTGATGTCACTGTCCTCAACGGGGATGGGGTCCTCGTCCAGCCAAGGAGGAACCTGTTCAGGATTGGTGCTCGAAGCTGGTCCGGTGACCGCCGCACTATATGTCCGGAGGGGAGGAGGCTATTCCTCGTCCCGTTTCCGAGTTCGACCTTTTTTGGTCGGGTGGCCTTCGGGGTCGACGGAGTCCATGACTCCCAGCAAGGATCACCCAGGAAACTAACACAAGAACCTCAGTAGCTCAGTCAGGAAGCCTGTAAAGCGCAGTCGTCGCCCAAGGCGCCGCCCTGTGAATCCAAGTTGCTATATCGTCAGGGAAACAATAAGTTCAAAGAGAGAGAGAAGATGAAGAAGAAGAGAGAGAGACTTACGGCAGTTATTATTCTTATTTTTAATTAAATAAATAAATAATCAATTATGTTCTTAGTTCTCAGACCCCGGAAAATCCTTTTTGCCTTTTCTTGCAGTCTCATTCATTTCCTTTCTCTCTCTTACTTCATCGCTAATGGCCCTTAGCACTCGCCTTTTGTTCCGTGTAAACCACGACCACGTCTTGATCTCAACACGTGGGTCAATCCTCCCCTTTTGATCATTCCACGAAGGCCCAGTGAGACTCGAGAATAATTGACTTTTCTCTCTTTTAAAGATCTGAAATTTTAATTTTTAATAAAATATTAAATTTCATTAAAATATTATGTTTTTTATACTCAATATTTTTAGAAATTGAAATCTTACTTTCTAGTTAGTTAGGATAAAGTATTAGCAGATTGTATTAACTGTTTGTCATTTCATTTTTGATAAAATTAGTTGTTTAGTATTAGTTGTTTATGTGTAAAATGATTTATGAAGACATGACTTTAAAAATAATTATAAGAGTTTGAATATTATATATCTTAATATTTCGTTATATATTTTTATAGGAATTTAAATTTTATATATCTAATTTTACAAAAATAAGTTTACAGAGAACATATAATAATAATAATAATCATCATCATCATTATGATGACATTATATTCAAACATAAAATATAACAATCCAAATGAAGTTTAACAAAACAATTCAAGTAAAGTAAAAGAGGTTGGGCAAGATCGACATTATAGGAAAGAGTAATCAGATGATTGTCCAAAAAGCTACCTACAAGGAGTTTCTAATTTTTATCTGGTTGGATTAAATCAGTCAATCCAACCAGCCAACAACCAAACAACCAGAATAACTTCTTGATGAAGTCAAACAGCTGATTTTGATCAATCAACTAAAAATTAGTTGATCAGCCAACAACTAAACAAGGCCTTTACATTTCTATGTAAGAGTTGACAAGGTTTCTCCGGCATGGTTTAACCCGAAATTAATAAGCTTGTGCTTGGGAAAAAAATAATTTGAAATTTTGTTTAAATATATTTTAATTACTAATTTTAAGTTTAGGTTAAACCTTACGTGTAAAGTATATAATAATTTGTCAATCGCTTATTTTAAATAAAAAGTCGACATACTTCGTCCACAAAGTTTCCCACTTTGTGAAAGTTGGATAAGAGTATCATTATAGGCAATCTTCTTTTTATAACTTGTTTACGATTTTATGGTCATAAAAGAACAACTTTTATTAACTACTTCGAGGCTCTCCTTTCGCTAACTTATTTTAGATAATTATTTGATAAATTAAGAAAATAATTATATATAAAAAACTATTTACTTTGTTAAAAAAAACTTTTTTGAAGTAATTATTGAATTTTTACACAATATAAACTTAATATACAACCTACGGTGTATCGAAGTGATTTATAACTGACTGAGTTATTTCTGACCACAAATCGATCTTTCTGGTCCTGATAAGACACAATATACGGCGACCTGACATGATTTGGCTTATATGTATGAAATGCAAGAAGCGAATTGATGTATCTTTCCTTGTGTTGTGTCTATGTCATCTCTTGTAAAAAAAAACAAAACCAAAACAAGAGCAAAACAACTTGAATGCAGATAGCATCCGAATCATGTCGGGTCGGATCGAAAAATTGAATCTAATACATGATTAAGTTAATAATTAAAAATATATAATAAATATTAGTTTATAGATAATAATTTTTAAATTATTTATTTTTTAAAAAATATTTTTATTAATAAATATTATATAAATTTTTAAATAAATTTAAATAAAATAATTTATTTTAAAGTTTTATTTAATTTATAATTATTATTAGTAATAAAAATATTTATTATTATTTAAAAACAAAATTTAAAAATTTACAATAATTATAAAAGTTTAAGTAAATAAAATAATTAATTAAAAACTTAAAAAAAAAAAAGGAGAATGAGAGGTCAGAGGGAGGGAGATTTGAAATTTTTTTTTAAAATTTTGTAAATGCAATTTGACCATGATGGGAAATTCATTAATTTCCAACTGAATACCATCCAATTTTATTAAACAAATAGTATAATTTTTTTCAAAAAATAAATAAATAAACCGCATATGCCTTGCATATACCTCTTA
>JAOQMQ010095780.1:0-16127 GCA_027563845.1 Erythroxylum subrotundum | reverse complement strand
TGTATGATTGTGATTTTCAAAGTTTGAATATGTTGGATGTGTATGTCTAATTGTTATGATTGCCAATTGTTGCTTGTATTAGAATAGCATGTTGGTGTTGGGAAGCTTGTGTGTGATGATTTTGGATGTTGAAGTTGTGAGCTATGAGCATTATGAGGGATGATATTGAATGGGAAGTATGAACTTGATGGTTTTGGTGGATGTTAAGAATTTGTATGTTTTATGAATTGTTAAGTTGAGATTTGGAAGTTTGATGCATTTCAATTGGTATGTGAATGATTGTGAAGTTGTAATGCACTTGAAGGGCTGAATTTGGGGAGATTATGAGTGTATATGGTGCTAGGATGGAAGAGGGAAACATTGGAAGGAGTTTGGGGCACTTTGCCCAGTGTGTGTCCGTTAAGCGGACATGGATGTCCGTTTAATGGACCTTCTCAGGTGGATTTGGACCCCCTTGCCCAACCCATGTTCGTTAAACGAACATGCATGTCCATTTAACGGACCTTCTCGGGTGAAAATGGGCAATTTGGCCAGTTCATGTCCGTTTAACGGACATTCTTGGGTCAGCTACAGTGTTTTGCGATTTTAACTGTTTTAGAAGTCGATTCTCATTTTGTCGTCTTCATAAGAGTTGTAGATCGTCTTCTTTCCAATGGACCAAAAACGAAAGCAATCCGACTTTTGTAGAAAAAGTTATGGCTTTCGCGCCAAGACATGTTCAGTTGGAATTAGGGCTTAAACCTAATAGATTCTTTTGACCTTAATTCCTTTGTCCGATCTCCAAATTGAGTGATTCTTAAAGCTTTGGATTTCTAACATGTTTAGCTACCTCTCCACAAGTTTTGGTAGATTTTGGTTTTAAATTTAAAAGGTTCGATTCAAAGCAAGTGAGGGTTTGTTGAGATAAACCCTAGGTTGGCACCCGCTTACGCTTTTCAACTTTTGTTTGGATCGTTGGGCTCCAGGAACGTGGTCCAACACTATGGTTGGGCTTCGGGAACGGGGTCCAATATCTTTTGGTATCAGAGCTTAGGCTTTAAGAGTCCTAGGCTTAGAAGTGCTATATGATAAATTGCTTGCATTTTGAATTGATTATTTGCATTGAGTGACATGCATATCGTGCATACATGTAGAATGTGAGCTAATCGTGAGTGTTTCTATTGAAGGAGTGAGATGCTGCCTCGTAGAAGAACACGAGGAATTATGCAAGGATTGGTTGGACCTGACCCTTCATTAAGAGAGGAGGGCACAGATGAGTCTAGAGCCCAGGAGATGCTGAGGCTTCGGTAGGGCAAAGTAGTGAGCCCGTTCGATCTCAGACTCAGGAGTCACCTGTTCCGCAAGAGCAAGCGCCTGCCTTGGATCCGAGATTATTCCAAGCCTTCACTCAGGCATTTGTCCAGGCTATGGGACAGATGCCGCAATCTTCTGATCCGACCCAGTTAAGAAAGGGAAGCAGTTTGACAATCTGAGAAAGTATGGAGCGATAGATTTCTATGGGACCTCTGATCCTGAGGAAGCTGAGACTTGGTTGCGAAAGACTGAAAGGATATTGGATCAGATGGATTGTGAAGATGATGAGAAGGTTGAGTATGCTGTGAGTCTGCTACAAGGGGATGGTCTGCATTAGTGGGAGAGTGTACCAGGAAATCAATTGAAGCCATCGGTATTAGCATGGGAGGACTTTCTCGCTGTGTATAAGAAGAAGTATCTGTCTAAGGTGTACATTCAGCAGAAGCAGAGAGAATTTCTAAGCCTCACTCAGAGGGAGATGACTGTCAATGAGTATGAGCGCCGATTCACACAGTTATCCCGGTATGCAACAGAGTTGATGCTGAGTGAAGCAGTTAAGTGCCGTAGGTTTGAATCAGGGCTGCACCTAGCCATCCAAGAGAAAGTGATAGTGCAGAATTTCTGTGATTTCCAACAGCTGGTGGAAGCAGAACTGAGGGTGGAAAACATTGAAAATATAAAGAGTGCTGTCAGCAAAAAGAGGAAAGGTAAAGAGCAGTCCAAGAGGGGAGGCGGTGCTCCTATGTCAGAGAGGAATGCCAGGACTTTCCCTGTGTAGTAAGAGGAGAAAAGCAGTGGAGCAAGCAGACCAAGACAGATGAGAACTGTCTCGCATCAAGCCTCAACGACTGGAGGTAGTAGGAGGGGAGATGGGGATAAGCCACCCATTCCTAAATGTGAGCATTGTGGGAGGTTCCACAAAGGGGAATGCTATCGACTGACTGGAGCATGCTTCAATTGTGGAGAGAAGGGTCACATAGTAAGAGAGTGCCCTCAGAATCCCAGGCATGAGAGAAGTCAGATGCAAACTTCCAAGAGGGCTGAGACAGTGGGACACAGGACAATGACTGAAGTGGGCAATAGAAGTTCTGATGCCGTCATGAAAGTAAACCCTCCAGGGAGACCGAGGGGACAAGCTCCAGCTAGAGTGCTTGCGATGACGAGGGAGGATGCAGAGACAGCTCCAGAAGTGGTAACTGGTATGATTAAATTATTTGTTGAAGATGTTATTGTTTTGATTGATCTGGGTTCTACTCATTCGTTTGTGTCAATGAGTAAAACTGTGCATGGTAAAGAATTGAGCCCGTTGGATACTCCTCTGATGGTGAGTACTCCAATCGGACAATGTATTGTTATTAGTCAAGTCTTTAGAGACTGTGAGATATTTATTGGAGAGGATCGATTAGTGGTGGATCTAATGCCTTTGAGGATGGGAGGCTTAGATGTAATTTTAGGGATGGACACTTTGGAAAAGTATAATGCCAATTTGGATTGCAAGCATAAGATTGTGGAGTTTGAAATTGACAATGGTAGAAAGGTAGTATTTATGGGGGACAGGAAAGCGAGTCCGGCTCGAATGGTTTCGGCTCTGACAGCGGAAATATTGATGAGGAAAGGATGTGAAGCATTCTTGGCCTATGTGGTAGACACAAAGGCAGATGGAGGGCAGTTGGAAGAAATACCTGTGGTCATGGAATTCCCGGATGTCTTTCCCGAGGAATTACCAGGACTACCTCAGCCTAGGGAAATCGAATTTCCTATTGAGCTTCTTCCGGGCACTATGTCAATCTCGATTCCGCCTTATAGAATGGCTCCGACGGAATTGAAGGAGCTTAAGGAGCAATTGGAAGATTTATTGGAGAAGGGTTATGTTAGGCCGAGCTCTTCGCCTTGGGGAGTTGCGGTCCTTTTTAAAAAAAAGAAGGATGGATCGTTGAGAATGTGTGTGGATTACCGGAAGCTCAATCATGTCACCATCAAGAATAGATATTCGCTCCCACGCATCGATGATTTGTTTGATCAGTTGCAAGGAGCGAGAGTCTTTTCATTTGAGATCGGGTTATCATCAATTAAGGATAAAGGAGTCTGACGTGTTGAAGACTGCTTTCAGAACACGGTATGGCCACTTTGAGTTTTTGGTTATGCCTTTTGGATTGACCAATGTGCCTGCAGCTTTCATGGATTTAATGGACAGAGTCTTCAAGTCCTTCCTAGACCAATTTATCATTGTCTTTATAGATGATATATTGGTTTATTCTAAGAGTGATAAGGAGCATAAGGAACATTTGAGGGTTACTTTGGAAACTTTGAGGAAGAACGAGTTGTATGCCAAATTCGATAAATGCGAATTCTGGCTAAGAGAAGTAGCTTTTCTTGGACATGTGATTTTTGGAGTGCGGAGTACATGTGGATCCGAGAAAGGTAGAAGCCATTGTGAAATGGGAAGCACCTAAGAATATAGCAGAAGTGAGGAGTTTCTTGGGGTTAGCTGGATATTACAGGAGGTTCGTGGAGGGCTTTTCTATCATAGCAGCTCCACTTACCAAGTTGACCAGGAAGAACCAGAAATTTGTGTGGGAAGAGGAATGTCAGAAAAGCTTTGAGGAGTTTAAGTGTCGATTGATGAGTGCACCAATTTTGACTTTGCCTTCGGGTAATGATGGATACATAGTGTATAGTGATGCCTCGAGGAAGGGATTAGGCTGTGTGTTGATGCAAGGAGATAAGGTGATTGCCTATGCCTCGAGACAATTGAAGCCTTATGAGATGAATTATCCGACGTATGACTTGAAATTGGCTGCCATAGTTTTTGCATTGAAAATATGGAGGCATTACCTATATGGAGTCACCACTAGGGTGTTTACTGACCACAAGAGTTTGAAGTACTTGATGAGCCAGAAAGAGTTGAATTTGAGACAGAGAAGATGGTTAGAGCTGTTAAAGGATTATGATTTGATGATAGACTATCTTCCGGGGAAAGCAAATGTAGTAGCAGATGCTTTGAGTAGGAAATCAACTATGGCACATGTGGAGACAGTGTATCTTCCTTTGCTGAAGGAATTAGCCAAACTTAGAGTGACATTGAGATAAGCTGAATCGGATTGTATATTGGCTAACTTTATAGTAAGGCTAGTATTGCATGAAAAGGTTAAGCAGTTGCAAGAGCAGGATGAGTACCTGAGCAAGCTCAGAGAAGAGATAAAGAATGGTAAACCTTTTGAAATAGAGGTAAAGGAAGATGGATTGATGGTAGTAGGGAACAGACTGTGTATTCCTGATGTGCAAGAGTTGAAGGATGAAATTCTTGATGAGGCACATAATGCGCCTTATGCAATGCACCCAGGAAGTACAAGAATGTATAGAGATTTGAAGGAGCATTTCTGGTGGAAAGGAATGAAGAAGGATGTTGCAAAATATGCTAAGAGATGCTTAGTGTGCCAGCAAGTCAACGCTGAGCACCAAGCACCTTCTGGCAAGCTTCAACCGTTGTCGATTCCGGAATGGAAATGGGAGAAGATTACAATGGATTTCTTGATGGGATTACCAAGAACCAGTAGGAAGCATGATGCAATATAGGTAAATGTGGATAGGCTAACCAAGTCTGGTCATTTCTTGCCAATTAGACAGACGGATTCGTTAAATGTGTTGGCCAAGAAATATATGGATGAGATAATTAGACTTTATGGGATTCCAAGTTCGATAGTTTCGAATAGAGATCCCAGGTTCACCTCCAGGTTTTGGGAAAGCTTACAAGAGGCTTTGGGAACTAAGTTACACTTTAGTACAGCTTTCCATCCGCAGACTGATGGACAATCGGAGAGAACGATTCAGACTTTGGAGGCAATGCTGAGAGCTTGCGTTATGGACTTTAAAGGCTCATGGGATGATCATTTTCCTTTAATAGAATTTGCTTATAATAATTCCTATCATTCAGGAATTCAGATGGCCTCATATGAAGCTCTTTACGGTAGGAGGTGCAGAACTCCTATTTGTTGGGATGAGGAAGGTGAGAGGAGACTTATAGGACCGGAGTTGGTGCAAGTCACTGTTGACAAAATTAAGTTGGTAAAACAGAGACTGAAAGTAGCTCAAGATAGAATGAAGAGCTACACGGATGCACATAGAAAAGAGATGGAATTTGAAGTTGGAGATAAAGTGTTTCTTAGAGCTTCTCCATGGAAAGGGGTATTGAGATTTGGTAAGAAAGGCAAGCTAAGTCCGAGGTATATAGGTCCATATGAGATCATTGAAAGGATTGGGCCTTTAGCTTACAAGTTAGCTTTGCCAGTGGAATTGTCTAAGATCCACAATGTTTTTCATGTGTCGATGTTGAGGAAGTATCGATCAGATCCTTCACACATAGTTCAGCCTTCAGAAGTCCAATTAAGAGAGGATTTGACTTATGAAGAGCAACTAGTGAAGATCCTAGATTCAAAAGAAAAGGTTTGAGAAACAAAGTTGTGAAGTTAGTCAAAGTCTTATGGAGGAACCATTCTACAGAGGAGGCAACAAGGGAGCCTTTCGAAGCAATGAAGGAGAAGTATCCGAATCTCTTCAATGGTTCAGGTAAGAATTTCGAGGACGAAATTCTTTTAGGGGAGGAGAGTTGTTGGATTTCGAATTTTCTGAATTTCTTATTATTTGCTTAATTGGTTATTTATGTTTATTTATTGGTTTAATTATTTATTTATTTATTTATTTTAGAATTGGTCCTTAATTAGAATTGGAGGGAAGGATTAGGAATTGGAAATTTGAAGGAAGGGTTAGAGTAAGTGAGAATTGAACTAAGTTAGCTTAAGTGGTAGTTAGAGCCATTAAAAGCCAACCAAGGGCAAAGTTGGAAAGTCCTAGTAAGTGAGGGGTATAATGGGAAGAAAAGGAGTAAAACAAAGGTAAAAATAAGGAAAGAACAGGGAGTTGTCGTGGAAGCCATAGGAGGAGAAGAAGAAATCGTGAGGGAGAAGAAAAAGAAGAAGGAAAAATCGAAAAAGTTAGGGTCAAGGAGGAATTTTCTCAGAAAGGTGAAGGAATCAAGGTTTCAAGGTATGTTTTTCATCTTCTTCATGCTTTAGTTAAGAAATGGGTTGGGGTTTGTGAATGGAGAAATTCTAGAGAGAGAAAGTTGGAGGAAGAAGAAGATGGTGAGATCTATAGGGCTTTTGGGTTTCTAAGCTAGGTTTGAAGTTTTCTAACCCATATGAACCATGGATGGGTTAGATTGAAGCTTAATTAGGGTTTATGGCTTATTTATGGTGATTATAGAAAATTGGGGATTTTTCCAATTGCATTGAAATTCATAGAGTTTTGTTTGTGTTTTGGCAATCAAGAGCCTATTCAAGGACAAGAGGAAGGAAGCCATTGAATTTGGATTCCAAGAGTTTAAGGTGGGTAAATTGTTTATGGTTGTTGTGTCATACTTAGAATGGCATCCATTTTAAGTATGACATCTAAGCCTTTTAGGTCTAGAGGTAGTAAGTCCACTACCAATCCAGTACCCTCAATAACCAGTTCACAGTCTCTATATACCTGACTTATTATCACCTTCCTCCCTAAGGGAGTGCTAACAATTAAAGGACTATTCAAAGGCCTCAAATCAACATCATGTAACGTCATGCTTGTAGAAACAAATGAATGCGTGGAGCCAGAATCAATTAACACATATACTGCATAATTAAACAACAAAGCCATATCTGTGAAAACTTCAGGTGCGGTTGCAGCTTCCTCTCTAGTCATAGCAAATACCCTGGCCTGTGCCTGACCCCTTGGACTTCCTGGAGGAATAGTCTTCTTTGTAGCTGCAGAACTACCCACCTCTGTGACTGATTTGGTTCCCTACAATAGAGGCTTGCACTGAAGCTGCCCTTTGTTGCTTGTTCCTAATAGGGGCACTACTCCCCACCTCACTCTGTGTGTGGAAGCTCTTCCAACCCCTATCAGGCATTTAAGCACTCACCTCTTTCTTGCAAAACTGTCCCCTATTCTTCCTCTTCCTGCTCACTTCATTTTTTATATTCTCCAGCTTCTCAGCCTGGAGTGCAGCATCTACCAATAGTTGGTAGTCACGTAAATAATGGATCAAGACTTTCTCCTTGATCCCCAAATGAAGACCTCCCTCAAACTTGCGTCACTTGTCCTCCTCATTCACCATAATGTTGGCCGCATATTGTGACAGCTGGGTGAACTTCAGTTCATACTCACTCACACTCAAATCCCTTTGTGTGAGATTCAAAAACTCCTTGGTCTTCTCTTGTACATACACCCTCGAGAGGTGCTTCTTCCTGAACACTTCCACAAAATCTCTCCATGATAACACCAGAGGCATCACTTGACTGTGGGGCACTGATTCCCACCAATGAAGAGCATCTCCTTGCAACAAGCTAACCGCATAATCCAGCTTCTCCTCATCAGAGCACTTCATCTGAATCAGGACCCTTTCAGTCCTCTTCAACCGTGCTTCAGCTTCTTCTGGATTTATAGTCCTCTTGAAATCCATAGCTCCATACTTGCGGAGCTTATCATACTAGCCACTCTTCTCCACTAGAGCTTGTACCGGGACTTATGACCCTTGGCCCATAGTATATATGAAAGCTCGAGCAAAGGCTTGACAGAAACACAGATTTATGGGATCTGCTTGAGGCATAGGAGGAGCCGGTGGAGGCACCTCATGCTGCACACTAGGTGCCTTAGGAGCTGGGGCAGAATGTGTCCCTGCATCTTGCGGGACATAAGATTCATCCGTACCCCCTTGGCGAGAGCTAGATCGAGTCACAACTCCTCGGGTTCTCTTTCGAGGTGGCATTTTTCACTCCTTCAATATAAAACCATTGAAAATCTTTAGTTCAAGTTTCAGGTAAAATAACTTCAAATCATGTAGAACAACTTAAATCGCATAAACCAATTCAAATCTTGTAAAACAATTCAAAACAATGTAAGTTATTCACTTTAAAATAATGCATGCTCATTTCATGTCTTAGACTACCCACTTCATGCCTTGGGTACGCCTAAACCTAGCCACAAACTTGGATTCTTAAACCTAGTCTCTCTGATACCATAAGTGTTGGACACCCTGCCCTCATGGGTAATAGGTCCGACGTCCTAAGTGACATCTGAGCGCATATCCCACAAGGGTGACGTGCCCCCACCGGGACAAACATTAAAACTATACATAGTTTCTATTTCAGAACCGAATTTGGGAAAGCCCAACTTGTTTAGAACGTACACGGCTCTATGTCTCTAGTTTATTTAGAGACAAGAATTATTGCATTTGGAAATCCCATAACAAAGTTATGGTTACTACCTTGTAGGGTCATTTCAAAGAGCCCTTATTAGCTAAAAATTTATTATGGAGGGATAGAAAAATGCACTAGGAATCTATCGCTCCAAGAATCACTTCATTTGGAGGTTGGATGATGAAGTTATTGCCAAAAGAATCAAGTATGTCTAAATCGTTAATCAAATTGCCCCTATCTTAGGGCAATCAGCATAATTTCCCGTTAGAGATAGAAGATTAGGATAATCTTAAGACGCTTTGATAGAAGACTTCGAGATCTACAACTTTCATGAAGATTTTGAAGACAAATTCTATCATTTGAAGGGTCAAATATGGAGCAGACGATAGCAAGAAGGCAAAAGAAGCAAAAGTAGACGAATTAAAAAGGCAGATGAAACAAGAAGCAGACGAATGTGGAAAGCAGACGAATGCGGAAAGCAGACGAATGCAGAAGGCAGACGAATGCTGAAAGCAGAGAATTATGGAAGGCAGATGAATGTGGAAAGCAGACGAATGCAAAAGGCAGATGAATACGAAAAACAGACGAATGCGGAAGGCATACGAATGCAGAAAGAAGACGAATGCGGGAGCAGACGATAGAATGGTCAACTTAAGACGAAGCAAAGTCAACTTAAGACAATGCAACTCTTAAGACGGAAGGAGTCAACTTAAGAAGAAGCAAAGTCAACTTAAGACAATGTAACTCTTAAGAAGGAAGGAGTCACCTTAAAAAGAAGCAAAGTCAACTTAAGATGATGCAACTCTTAAGACGGAAGGAGTTAACTTAAGACAAAGCAAAGTCAAATTAAGACGATGCAACTCTTAAGACGGAAGGAGTCAACTTAAGACGATACATTCCTACAGACCATCTGGCATCATCACAGATGAAGTGACGTCATGTCAAACGATATGCCCTTACAGACGATACATTCCTACAGACGATATGACATCATCACAGACGAAGTGACGTCATATTAGACAATACAACTTGATACTTCTAAACATCTCCCCTTCTAAGGACCATAACTTTTGAACATCTGGGTCAAAAGTTTCCTACTATATACCATTGGAAAGCTAAGAGAAAGACCTGCAACTTTCCAGAAGGCACATTTACCTATTTCTACCTAGATTAATCCAGATCTTTCCCTGGAGTTCGAACACTAACTTTTTGCCTTATGCAAACTAAACAATGGAATGTATAAACTTGAAAGAAAATAATGAGCTAAAAGCAAATCTTATTCTGTTAACATCAAAAAGTAAGATTTTTTACAAAGCTTTAGAGGGCATTTCAAGTCGCAATTACATTAAGGTCTCAAAATCCCCAAATTACAAAAATTACATAAATTATGAGTTGCTCAAAATGCAACTAAAGCCTTGCTTTATAGAATTTACTTCAAATACAAAGTATTTCAAAAGTGGAGTGATTCCTTGTCTATTTCCTACTCGATCTTTTGCTCCCCACTTGCTTATGGGGAGGAAAATGGGGGTGAGCTTATAGCTCGTAGGTAACAATTTTATAACCAGTAACAAGAAAAAACCATTGAAATAGTCATTTTAGTCTTAAACATTCACATAATGCAAAACATGCATGCATCATTCTTAACATAATCATGAGCACATAAACATATCAAAATGGTTCGAGTGGATCCAAAACAGAACGTACTACGCATTTCCACATAATGGTATTGCGTAGGCGGGAACTTATGGGAGTCCATAAAGGAGCTCCATGCCACTAGCGGGTAGGTGGGAGAAGCCTTCTTTGTCAAAGTGCACTTGACTTAACTTAGGGAACCACCACAAATCCACATAACATTTATTTCATGACTTGCAAAACTTATTGCCCAACAAGGCACATTTTAGAAACTTGTTTTCTTGAGCTTGACACCTTTTCAAAATCATTTTCATAAATCAAACAAAATTTACATGCACAAATATGCAGCACATTTTCAAAGCATTCCAAGAACAATAAATGCACATTTTTGAAGTAGTTGAAACTCATGTATTTCCATTCCTTGAAAGAAACTTTAATGGCTTATTATTTAATTATAAAAGTGAAACCCACCTTGAGTTCCTTACTTAATAACTTGGCTTAAGGATGTCTTTCCTCTTGCTCCCCTTGCCTCACTTGATTTCCTTAAACAATAACCAAAAATCTACTCAATAGGGTTTTCAATTGAAAATCCCATAAGGCACACAAACTAAAATTGGTTTTAAAATACTTAAACCCATGCATTTCCTAAGCTTCATGAACCAAAACCCTTCCAAAATCCAAAGCATTAAAATGTTCTTACCTTAAACCTTCACCAAATGAAGAGGTGTTTGGTTCAAAAGAAAGCTCTTATCTTCCTCTATCTTTTTCCCTTCTTGAACACTCTCAAAATCTTCCTTTAAAACTAAGAAAAATCAAAACCTAGCTTGCTCTTCTTCTTTCACTCTTTTCATTTCTCTACAACGACACTTTCTCTCTCTTTTCTCTTCAATTTCGTTTTTGCTTCTTCTTCAATGCAAGAAAACCTTGTCTTCTCCCTTCTATACCCTTAATGAATCTCAAATGTCCAATTTACCCCTCCTTATAAGCTTATGTTCTTTCATCCTTAAGTGACTTGCCTAAAATGCCCTTTATGCTATACATTCTTAACACTTTAATTTAACTAACCCATCTTATATAGTCTTACTCACATTGACATAATTAATCACTCCAAAAATAATTAATCTATTAAGACCTCAAAATTTATTTAAATCATGCTTATTCATCAAGAAAAAAATTTTAGGGGCCAACAAACGATCGTGACTTGCATTGAGCAGATGTGCAGACACTCAAGAATGTCAAGTTTTGAGGGATTTTTTGGACGTTTCAGACCCCAAAAAACCCTAGGGTTACCTAAAACACAAGAGGATATAAAAAGAACAAAAAGAGGCAGAGAAATGAGCTTTTCCATCAGTCACCTTCAGAAACACTAAAGAGAAATCACCGAGAGATAGAGGAAGAGAAGAAGGAAGAGAGAAGAGGAGAAGTAGCTGACTCAAGTACTTCCTGAATCAGAAGGTACCCCGACGTCGCTACCTCCTGTCATCCATTTTAGATTGCATTTCCTGTTCTTTTCAATTTTATTATTATATGGATTTGGATTGAACAGTTGATGATAGGATCTAAAATTTTGAGGATGTTCTAAACTCGCCTTCAAAATTTTATTCTTGAATTAATGAGAATCTGATTGTTTATGCATTTATTGGATATTGTTGTGGTTTGATTTTGCTATTGCATAATTCGATAATAAATTGAGAGGGTGAATCAAATGAAAAATGATTAAATTGGACAAACCAGAGTTAAGTGATTTAATAGAAACCATAATTGAATCATATTGAGAATTTGTATGAAGAGAGGTCTTGTATAGGTTTCTTACAGTTTATTAGAGAACTTCAAAACTAATTAGGGTTTTAGACAGGTTATGAATTGAGAGTCTACAACCTCCATAATTTGATTAGGGTTTACGATTTAGGGTTAATGGTTATAATTCGAGAGAGAGTAATCAACCCTAGGACAGTCTAGAACCAACAATCCAATAATTCATAATCAGTTAGGTTAGCATTAAGGATAAGTAAAATTTCCTTTATCTTAATTGGTAATTTCTTTCGGTTGATTCTTGGGTGTATTACAAATTACGTAATAATTAGTATTTTCGTGTTTGATTCTTAATTTGATTGATTGAATTAAATTCTCGTATTAGTTTCATTGCATCTTGAATTTCTGTTATTTGTTTCTGGCCTTAGATTTTAGGATTATATTAGCTCCCTCCTTATAGGATCGACACCTTTGGTACTACACTAACGAACCGTGCATTTGTGAATTATCGAGGGTTAATAATTAAAACTTACACACAACCAAACCCCAATCAAACATCATATCTTATTGGACTTGCCTAATTTCCTGCTGGAACTATTGAAGTTGTTGTATACTCTGTTGAAACTGAAGATTGTTAGCAGTTATACTATTAAGCAAGTCTTCCAGAGACGCAACTGAGTCGTGATAAGAAGCTTCTAGTTTATACGAGAATTGCTATATGCCCTTAATACTATCAGGGAACTAATTTTGTTGATTATCCCATCCATAACTAAAGTTAATATGATCATTCCAAACTTGGCTATAAGATTGGAAATATGAGTTATAGAAAAAATTACTTCCGTCCATGAATTTTTTTAAACACAACAAACACTAAACGAAAAGTGAAAATATCAATAAATAAATGCAAAAACTAATTAGAAACAATACGTATAAAACACCAATTAAACTCAAGAAAAAAACTAAAACATTATACCCCTAGCAATGACGCCAAAATTGACAGCAGTGTGTCGTAACGTTACGTCAAAATAAACTAAACCTACTACTATAGTAGTGATGAGACTGGGTTGCTCCCACAAAGAGTGTTCGGTTAGCTTTTAAAATGAAATCAATCGGTGTTTAGGTTTTGTGGGGGGTTTCGTTTGGATAAAAATAAAAAATAAAACTAAACTAGCTAACAAAAGCAAATTAAAGAAACATGCAAATATAATGAAAGTGGTGAATTCGTTAGGAGTCTGGTTCTTTGCTTCAATCTTGCCCTATACCTTAATTAAACATATTTCATTGAATTGATGCTCTTTTACCTCTCCTTGAGCTTTTAATTGTAAGTTAATGATAAGCTCTATTAACCCAAGTTTTCCCTTAGGTCTTGTTTAATTAAGATATGATCATTAATTAAACCTATCCACTAAATAACCTAGGATACGATCTCTACATTCAATTGGGTAGTCACATTACGAATCAGGAAAACCGATTAATCTAAAAAATAACCATAAACGCTTAGGTCATTTAACCTAGGTTATGTTATCCCTATTGATTACAAACCATTTGTTGCTACAAATGAATCTCAAATATAACCAATACAGATTATATTGAAATTCTAGCTATAGTTTCATAAACAAACAATCGAACTATATGATAATACGATCATTCGTACATAAAACCCAAATCCATAGGCATAGGATAACATAATCAATCTATAAGAAGAGAAAGAAACAATAAATATAAGGAAGGAATGCTTAATCGAGTCGTTGGTATTTGTGACAAGTGATAAGAGTAAAATGCATCGTGTATTAAGGTATAGTTTGATATGTGTTTAGTCGTTAATTCGATCATTTGGTATGTTTTTAGGTTAGAATTGTGTCAGTTTCTTACTTATTTATGCTTTAAGAGTTTTATGGGTTAGTACAAGCTTTTGAGCTTAAATATTATGTTTTTGAGGTACCGTGATGTATTTGCCATTGTTTCAGGGTTAGTATCGAAGAACGAAGGATTTTCAGAAGACATTCGGGCCGAAAAATGACCCATGATTGTGATAGAAGGGTTAAACGTAGGCCACGGCCATGGCCTGCATCGGGCAGACGCGTAGTTGCTTACAAACTTTATGGTTCAAGGGACTTTTTGGATCTTTCAGACCCTAGAAATACCCTAGGGTTACACAAAACATAAAAGACTATTTAAAGAACATTAAAAGGAGCACAAATGAGATTTTTACATCAACCACACTTGAAACCCTAAAGAGAGAATACCGAGAGAGAATGAAGAAAAAGGAAGAGGAAGATGAAGTTGACTCCATATGCTTCCCAGATCAAAAGATTTCTCGACGTCGCTGCCTTCCATTGCCTTTTCTAAGTCATTATCTCCTTTCATTTCAATTTTTATGTATAGAATTGAGATGGATAGTATGATGATAGGATTTGGAATACTGATGATGTTCTAAACTCTCCTTAAAGATTTTAGTTTGATTTAATGATAATTTAGTCGATTGTGTTTATTGGATGAATGTCGTGATTTGATTGTGTTCTTGCATAATTCGGTAATAAATTGAGAGGGTGAACTGAATGAAAAATGATTAAATTGGATTAATGAAAGTTAGGCCAATTAATAGAAACCGTGTCAAATTATATTGGTAATTGTGTGGAGAGAGATCCCATGTGATGTTCCGATAGTTTATTAGAGTGCTTCATATCTAGTTAAGGTTTTGAATAATTTATGAATTGAGATATTGCAAATTTCATAATCTGGTTAGGGTTTATAATTTACGGTTTAATAGTTATGACTAGAGAGAGTAATTAGCCTTAGGATTGTCTAAAACCGACACTCCATTAACACATAATTGGCTAGGTTAGCATTAATGATAAGTAAAATCTCCTTTCTCATAAATTGGTAAATTCTTTAGGTTGATTTCTATTATGATTGCATATTGCTCACTTGTTAATACTTTTGTGTTTAATTTCTGATTTGATTGGTTAAACTCAATTCTCGTAATTAATTTCTGCTGCACTTTTTTTTCAATTGTATAGTTTTTCTGGCCCTAGATTTTAGGATTAGATTACTCTTCTTCCTCATGGGATCTACACCTTTAATACTACTGTACGAACCATACGCTTGCGAAATATTAAGGTTATAAGATTAAAACTTACCCCATCAACAAGTGAGTATGATTCTTCAAAAAATGACTAAAGTATAGTGCTTTTGACTCACTTGAACTTCTTTGCTTCCGAATTGTACCTAAAACAACATATAAGTGAAAGTGAGTATCTTAAGCATTTTTATAGCAATAATCACTAAGTGTTATAGAATAAATTCATAATCAATTAAGCACATATCACACCAAGGGCATTCTAACCTAGGAGTACAAATCTGGTAAGAAGATTCGAAGTTGCCAGCTGAAGATTCACTTTTTTAAGGACGATGACGCTATTAGCTATCATTATTTACGAGAGTGTTTTGAAGCTATCGGCTTACTGTTAACATTCAGGAATTAGCTCATACAATGTTTCCAATCCACTTCCTTCAGTATTTTGGTGAATGGTATCCCAGCTCCACCTTTTAACATTATTCGAGGCATTAGACAAGTGGACCCCCTGTCCCCATATATATATTATCTTTAGCAATGAAAGGTCTTTTAGGCTTATCTTGTTGGTGATAAACGCAAGTGCACGTTTCTATCGTCAAGCAGTAAAAATATCGATCCCACGGAGACCAAATTAGTTAAATAGTAATACTCGTAATAACTTCTAATTTAAGCTGATAACAGAAAAATTAAAGAAAAGATTGATTGATTGTGAAAAAAAAATAATAATAAAAATGAGAATTAAAGAAAAATAAAAATATAAGAAATATCAATGGAATGAAAATCTAGGAATTTAACTTCCCCCTTGATTTTACCTCGGTGTCAAAATTTTCTTGGTTTAACGCATATACCGGGTTTGATAACCTAAGATTCAGAATTAACTACTAAGCCCTTCCGGATCATTAGTAATCCTAATCTTCGAACCAATTTCCTATATTTCTATTGTAAATTGTGATAATTCGATGATTGCTTTATCGAATCAATCTTAATGCGGTTACTTAGGGCGAATAGGTATCTCCCGATCCTAGACACAAATCACTACGAATGTGATCCTAAGCTATTGCAATCTTTTTCCAAATCTATTGCTCCCTGTTATGTTACACAAAGATTAAGAAAATCAATTTCATAGGTGATCAAATTATGAAAAT
>JAOQMQ010095028.1:1482-16300 GCA_027563845.1 Erythroxylum subrotundum | reverse complement strand
CTATCCATGACTCCAACAACGATCGGTGAAAGCGCTGTGCAGAGATGATGATTGAAGATGAGAGATGTAGGTGTTGCGGTGAAAATCATCCGTCGTGGGTGGCTGCCGATCTACAAAAAAAATAGAAAAGAAAACTATCAGAATCGTATGTACGCTGCTGCTTCAAGTGTGGCCGACCTCCTTTGATTTAACCTAATTCGGCAATTTATATAGACGTCAGCTCGGGCCAGGTCACTACAGTGAGACAAACTTTTCATTTTGGGTTGGGTATCCGCTCGTTCGTCGCGACGTGTTAAATAAAAATTCGTCGCAACGTGTTGAATTAGCTCGTTCGTCGCGACTAACGAATTAACATTCGTCGCGACGTATGGAAGTGCTGGCTCACGACTTGTCGACTTTCTGAATGGTTGACTCCTTTGTTCCAACAAAATAAAACACTTCAGCAGTATCAATTGTCCTTATGAAAATTGTAGAGAGATTAATATCAAATTATGACAATGTACTGACAATTTGCGAATTATGAGAGCTCGATATAAGGAACCAATTTAAGCACAAAAGTTATCAATTAGGAGTCAACGAATGCATAAACAGTTATGAAAATGCGGCCAATTAATAATGTAAACTTGGCTCAATCAGACAGCAAGCAAACACTATGGGGGACAGAACTTTTGTGTCCTTATCATCCGTCTCTACCTATGAGGACATGAACTAAATGCTACGTAAGAGAATTCTACAAGGTTCTTTATAGTGAGTACTTGCTTAAATCTTACAACTCCCATCTTAATTATCATCATAATTAAGAAAAAAATGCTTAAACACATTCTTGGATCTTTGATGAGACATTAGCTTCTTATACATGTCCAATGACTATAATGTTCTACAGTACATTACTGTCTTAAACAATGCAAGGAACTATATTAAGTTCACTAAAGAATTTATTGATCCGATTAATCATTTCCACCAGAAATCGTATTATGGCTTAATTGGCAACCATTGCTATATTAGAATCTTTCTAATCTTGAACGATATTTTTCTAAGTAAATAAACTTTAATTATGATTTACTTCTACAGTAAATATCCTTATCTCCTTGAACTCAAATAGCAACTCATACATAGAATAATGGATGGTATTAATACCTTGCAAGTATTTGATATCTCAAATACTAAACAACTTTAGTACATTATCTATGTATTTGGATTTAGAATAAGTAAACAACTTCCAATCTATCTCTATAGATCTAATTTTTAGAATTAAGTTGTTACCTTTTCATATTCAATAAGAGTTGTTCTTGGACAATTATGTTTTCAACAATTAAAAATTAGAATTGTTATTCTTTGTAAGCAACATGTCTCCACATACTCCCATTGAAGAGACAACCATACTCCTAATAACCTTTTTGTAGACATGATAAATTCACAATCATCTAAGAAATAAACTCTTGAACTCATCATGAAAGTGAATCTTTTAACGTCTCGTAGCCTTTCAACTATACATCAAATGTATCAATAAAGGCAATAGTTCCAATTTGATGTATGGTCATGAGATTTGAACTTTTCAAACTTTATCTTACTCCCACTACGTATCTTGAGAACTATTCTCCTATAAGTATACATTGAATCAAACAATTCATTCAATTGGTTTGTAAGATTATATCCAACTCTTTAGATATCTCATAATCTTTTATTACCCAATTTAGTTCTAAACTTAATGGATAATATATGCTTCAACTAAGCATTACATCCTTAAATCATTAACTTTGACTCTTTCAAAGACTTAACATTTCATATTTAATGTGGAATCTTGCACATTGATTCAATTGGAACTATTAAAGGTAAGTTATTGTACTAGGCATCGTTATAGAAGAAATACTATTGCATCATACAATATCTCATATTGTATTTTTCTCCTTGCATAAATCCATACTCTTATGAATTTAGTTATGAAGGTATTCACTAGTGAATCTCATTCCCTGTAGATAACCAAAAATTTAAAACTCAACAAATCGATCTCATCGAAATGCTTTAACATTCTCAATGCTTAATTTCTACTTAGATTTAAACATTTGAACCTTTCAAAATTTTAAATCATTATTTCATTTAATACATATGACTATATCACATAAAGTCATTAGTAATATAATGAAATATAATATTATCCTTTTATGAATTGTTATTTCATTCAATACATCACATGTATAAGATTTAACAATTCAATATCATCATCATCCTTTTACCAAAGGTTGATTTGGTTATTCTTCAACTATATAAGTTTCACAAGTTATATATGATTCTTAATCAAAAGGATACATATATCTTCGTATGTAACTTTATGATTCTCGTTATGCTGATTTAACCAATATAGCATAAAAGGATAGTCTCAGTTATCCAACTTTTAATTCTAGCCACTTATGTTAAGCATAAGTCTCCTTTGATCCAACACATACAAACTCTTTGTATAAAATTAGATCATCTACTTTTACTTAACAATCTATTTCTAACCATGCATTGAGCATTATAATAATGTTGAATCTAAATTCAGTATCAAATACTCATAAGCATGAATTAGAAATACATATGATCTCTATCATATCACATATAGGCAAGAAAAGTCATACAATCATTAATTATTATCATACTATAGCAGAGCCTTTAATTGTAGTCCATAATTATGCTTTTAGTAGGCTAAATTAAGTGTAACAATTCCAACAAGGAACTGTACCTTTCAGCTCTACTCCATACAACCTCTTGCATCTTACTATCATGGTGTTGACATACATCTTACTTGTTGTCATCAAAGTTTATGAGATATTATTCAACTAAAAATGTCATTTATATGACTTTGACATATCTCTAAAACTTTGTCACCGAATCCTCAATAAGGATTATAGCAACATTGCGTAATGGGCATACAATTTTTTATTCTAACTTTGAGAACTCTTCTCAAACATATCCTATATCCAAGAACTTGGGTTCACTAACTTAGTATCAACTATACTAAACAAGGAAAATTCCACTCAGAACAAAATATAAATGTAAGAAAAGCAAGTAATTACTGATATGTTATGACTATCAAATAAGATTAGGACTTTTATGACTACTAAATAAGATTAGGACTTTAATCATACATTTGGTTACTCCCACTATTTTATTCGAAATAATAGCCCTCACTACTATTCAGAAAGATTACTCTAATATGTCTAGTGGGCTAGGATCTCATTCAAATATAGTTGATCTTGAGTTTGCTCAACAAACCAACTAAACTTAAATTAGGTAGATAACAACTTTATCAATCACATCCCATGTGACTCCTAAATCTGTTAGGTGACAACTCTTTCCAAAACATATCTTATATATTGTGCCTAACCTTGCCTCTAAATTCATGTGATCATGAGTTTGATCATCCAAATCACACAAATGTAGTTAAGTAGAATCCATTGTCATAAGACTAAACATATTCGGGTTAAAGTAGCCTTTAGTTTGGTCAACAAGCCTACAATAAACAGAATTATGATTTATTATTATAACAATGAAAGGCAACAATCACGTTCTGAATGTGTACTTAATATTTTAATGAAAGATTTTAGCTTCATTTGTCTTATCAAACACAAAATTGCATCTAAAATATTATACATATAAAACATACAATTTAACATGCATCCAATATATATATATCAACCATATAAATAAAGTATGCATCTTATGCACTCATAATCAGATTATATGCATAAAACAACAAACTTTATTTGATTTTAGTTATTGATATTTACAATCTAAAATAATAGTTCCAACTCTTTGACAAAATTAAATTAGATTAAAACTATTGATTCCTAAATAAATTAAGTTCCTATTCTAAATAGAAATTTATTTTGATTTGAAAACAATTTTCAAATTCAATTGGAAAATATTTCCAATTATCTTGACTCCTTTAGTCATATTTAATTGAAAAAAATTCAATGAATTATTTTACTTATTATAATTGAGCAAAACTCCTTTTCAAAATTATATAACATATTCTAATCCAATTAATAATTTGTATTTCTAATTTCGTTAGAAATTATTATTTCCTTAATTAGAATTCCTTAATTAGAAAACTATTTTCTAATGCTAAAAAAGAAACTACTTTAAAAATTAAATAAAACACTTTTAAATTTAATTAAGAAAGTCAGTATATATTATTTATTTAAAGATTTTTTTCTTAACTAATTAGAAAATCTTTCTTTAATAAGTTAGAAAACTAATTTTCAAAATATTGCAAATTTTGGGTGAGTTTTGCGAACTCAGTGAGTGACCATTCTCGATGGCTCACTCATCACATAACACTTGCAATTCACATAATTCACATAATTTCATTAATAATCATATTGAATCATATACACTTGATCAATCATTTCATATTTTACATTCAAAACATATCACATTCAAAAGTCATTCAAACCATTATAATCATTCATATCATACATATGCAGTATACATGAGACTCACTTTCAATTTGTTACTTTGTTGTGACCGATTGCCTTTTTCACTGACCCATATCCCTTAGTGGATACTAGGCTGGCTCATATCCCTTATGGATACCGAGCTGTATCAGATAATGTCTCATATCCCTTAGTGGATACCGGGTACATTCACAACTGAGCCTGAGGCTCTTATCACATATCGAGAAAATTTTGAAAAATAGTTTTCCAACTTGTTAAAGAAAGATTTTCAAATTAGTTAAGAAATAAATCTTTAAATAAATAATATATAATGACTTTCTTAATTAAATTTAAAAGTGTTTTATTTAATTTTGAAAGTTTTTATTTTTCTTAATTAATGAATGAAAACATTTTTCAAAATTTAATCAAGAAAAGTACTTTTTATAAAAATCAAGAAACTTTTTATTCATAAATAAAGAAACAATTTCTAAATAAATTAAATAATAATTCTCTAAAAAATAAAATCATAAATTTAATTTATCTCAATCAAATTGAAATAAATAAATTTAATTAAGAAAAATTTTTCTTAATCACTTAAGAAAATAATTTTCTTAATTTTAAAGAGTCTAATTAATTAATTTCAATTTAATTGAAACTAGTTAATCCTTATTTTAGAAACTACTTTTCTAGTTAATTAATTTCAATCAAATTGAAACTAATTAATTCTAATTTTAGAAACTACTTTTTGAAAATTAATTAGGAATCAATATAATTATTAATCTTAATCATAGTAAGAAAAATAATTACTTTAATTTTAGAATTGAATTTTAGAATTAATTTAATTTAATAATTCAACTTTTGAAAAATTAAAGTAAATTCTAAAACAACCCTAATAATATCAACCATTTTCAAACAATTAGACTAAATTCTAAAACAATCCTAATAAAATCAACCATTTTCAAACAATTAGAAAACTCTTTTCTAAATTTATTAGAATTTAAGGTATGAAATTGTCACGTTGCTGTGGGTAATAAAGGAGTGTTCACTAGCGTGTGCACTTGTTCATTCGTCCTATCCAAAATTAGGGGCACATGTATCATTTTCTAGATCTAGTTCTAGATATCTCACGCCGTCGTCTTGGTTTTTTGCTCGCTGTCCAACCATACTTCCTCGGGCCACCGGTTGCTTCTCACCGCCAAATGAAGCTGCTCCAATCGCGACTTTCATTGACGACCGTGGACTCTCCAAGTACGGGTGATGTCATAATCCGGTACCATATCGGGTCCATGACAACCACCGCATAACTGAGTTAAGGACATTCACGGTATCCTTAATCTGACTATGCAAGGCTAATTGAACATCTCTCCCTTTTTTCTTTTTTTGAAAAATTTAGGCAGCACAGTGACTATATTTTAAAAATCCCAAAAGCTCAATCAAATACCTACAAACAATTTTAAACACATTTCTATATTCATATCAAAAAAATTTGTCTCAACTTCAGGACTTTAAAGTCCACTCAAAGCAATCTCAATAATAGTGTCAAAGTTCATATATAAGGTATTTTACAACCACAAAATAGTCAAGAGTTAAATTTATATAATCATAAAGCATACCAACATAACCAATCCAATAAAAACAATAAAACAATTCATGAGCCCCGATAGTACCGAGTCGTGACAATTAAATTGGTATCAGAGCCGGTTCCTGACCCGTTGTGTCAGTGTGAGACGCTGGGCCCTAAGAAAGGGTGGATAGTGAGATCCCACATCGGTTGGAGAGGGGAACGAAGTATGCATTATAAGTGTACGGATACCTCTCTCCTACAGACGCGTTTTCCTGGGAGGGGGAATAGCAAAACCATAAGAGGTTTGGCCCGATGGGCAACCCAAAGCGGACAATATCTATGGGAGGGTAGTCTGGGCTGTTACAAATGGTAATAGAGCCGATTCCCAACCCAATGTGCTAGCGTAGGACGATGGGCCCTAAAGGGGCTGAGCCCTAAGGAGGTGGATTATGAGATCCCACATCGGTTGGAGAGGAGAACGAAGTACGTCTTATAAGGGTATGGATATCTCTTCCCCTCAGACTCGTTTTTCCAGGGATGGGAAGAACAACACTACGAGGGGTTTGGCCCGAGGGGCAACCCAAAGCGGACAATATCGATGGGCGGGTAGTATAGGCTGTTACAAATAGTATAAGAGCCGGTACCCGAACCGTTGTGTCAGCTAGGCTGGGCCCTAAGGTGAGTGGATTATGAGATTCCACATCAGTTGGAGAGGGGAACGAAGGATGCCTTATAAGGGTATGGATACTTCTCCCCTATAGACGCGTCTTCCCAAAGGTGGGAAGAGCAAAACCGTGAAGGGCTTGGAGCCTAAAGTAGATAATATCTATGGGCAGGTGGTCTGAGCTGTTACAAATGGTATCAGAGCCAGTTCCTGACCCGTTGTGCCAGCATAGGACGCTAGGCCCTGAGAGGGGGTGGATTGTGAGATCTCACATCGGTTGGAGAGGGGAACGAAGTATGCATTATAAGGATATGGATACCTCTCCCTTACAAACACATTTTCCTGGGAGGAGGAAGAGCAAAACTGTGAGAGGTTTGGCCCGATGGACAACCCAAAGCGGACAATACTGTGGGAGGGTAGTCTGGGCTGTTACAAATGGTATCAGAGCCGGTTCCTGACCCGATGTGCTAGCGTAGGACGCTAAGCCCTAAAGGGGCTAGGCCCTAAGGGGGTGGATTGTGAGATCTCACATCGGTTAAAGAAGAGAACGAAGTATGCCTTATAAGGATATGGATACCTCTACCCCTCAGACACGTTTTCCTAAGAGTGGGAAGAGCAAAACTGTGAGGGGTTTAGCCCATGGAGCAACCCAAAGCGGACAATATCTGTAAGCGAGTGGTCCGGGCTGTTACAGGTGAGATGATACAACACCAACACCCAATAGCCACAAAATAAACGTAGATCACAACTATTTGCCAATTTTCTATCAAAACAATTATGCGTTTGTAGGTATCTTATTTCTAGAAATTGCAAGCACCACATTCCAAAACATCCACAATCCACATTCAATTTTCCAGAACAAAACAAACAGTAGATACGAAAACATGGCTTAAAGCAAATTTTCAAAAACGCAATAACTAGAATAAAGGACATGAACAAAGTTCCAGAATTTCAAACAATTCTAAGGTTCATGAAGAATCAGATATGATCTTATATTTTTTAAATTCCAAATTTTCGATCAATAACAATCACACATGTTTCAATCAAATTATAAAAATAAAGTCGATTATGATACCACTGTTAGAAAATCAGGTCAGGATCCGATCCTGACTGTAGCGGAAAAGTTACAAAACTTTTTTGTAACCTTTGATTTTTCGGAAACCAAGATCTCTTTAATTCTATAAAATGATTATCACAAATAATAATAAAGCGAAAACTTAATTCGTACCTTATTCCAAAGCTTGATCTTAATCTTGTTATATCTCTCGACTTGTTTCCGAAATCGATCTGTCTTAACCACTGTAGCCGCACAAATGTCCAACCTCTAACAGTATCCACAGAATGGGTTGAGAGAACTATTTAATTCTTTCAGAGAGGGTTAAGCAAGAAGCGCTAGCTCCATAAAGCTTAAGCCTATTTAAAATAAGCTTTGGACGTTTTAGTAATTTAATTAAAACTAAATTATAATTTCAATTAAACTTTAATCAGAATTACAAATAATTCTAATTAAATACCAATTATGCCTAAATAAGATCCAATATCTCATATTGATCCTTATTTATTAAATATCTCATATTTAATCATAAAGTTTCTTAAAATTTACAATCAAGTATAATCATTGTCAACATATTTGAAAACCTAATAGGTCTCACATATAGAATGAGTTGAAGAGAGCAAAGTTATTTTAATCAACTCATTCTATATGTGAGACCTATTAGGTTCTCAAATATGTTGACAATGATTATAAATTATCATTCTAATTCATAATTAGAATTAGATAAATTTAATTTTCCAATTAAACAATTTATAATCATAGATCAAGATTAGCATCTAGCAACGCATCACGATCACCCAAATATTTAGGAATGTCAAAGTTGTTTTGACTAATCTTTCCTTGCATGATTTTCCATCTAATTTAATCTTTTCATCATACAATATTCCGATTATACATAAAGCATGAATTAATGTCAACTCTACTTTAAGTCCAGTCATATTAGTTCTTTACCATTAGTTATTGATTCAATTAATGACATTTGTAAACTATTTACAAAATGTCATTCCACCTTGACCAAGGATTTCTCAAATCAATACTAATCAAGAACAACGAAACAATCTTTCTAATTACTTTAGAGTGATAAATCATATCTTGATCACTTAACTACCTCCATATAATTCATACTATATCTAATGACTACCAATTAAACGACCCATGATTAAATAGATCATAAGTAGTATCAAAACATAGCAATCCCTATATAAGATAACTTTGGTGACCTCAAATTAAAGAATCACTTATACAATCATCACAATAAGAATTCCATAGACATACAAGTAATGTTTCAAATGAATTTCTCATGCCGTTTATGTGAACTTGTTCTCTAACAAGTTCCCATATGTTTATTTAAGTATCTCTATATTTTAGCTTATAAAATCGATTTATAAGGCCTTTATAAGGAAAAAAAAACGTGTGTTAATCTTTTTACGTTCTATTAATGTTCAATTTTAATAGAACAATGATTAGAAACATTTAGGAATAATACATAAATACAATATGAATCTCATTATAATTTCATTTGTAATGTACAATTATCCCATAGACTTTCAGAGAAACTACCAAAGATGCACCTGTGCTGATCGATGTGTAAAGAAAACATATTCTTGGACAATGAAAAACTCATCTAGTACTGGGCCATTGGGAAGAGGAGCAAGGAAGAGAACCGACGTCAAAGAGAGAGAAGCAGAATGATATGAATCAAATTCGTTCTGCTAAGTTTATTAAACAAACCACCATGAAAAAATAGAACGCTATGGTTCTGCTTTGTTCCAAAGCGGCTTGATTCTTTACATCCTAAGTTGTCCTCAATCAACATTGATTTCTCTACCTAATTATTAGATTTTCTAATGTTATATTTGTCAGCAGATACATTAATGTAAAATAAACATTCAAAACAAGGCAGAAATAACATTGGAATCAATAATCATTTAAAAGGTGGATATATTAAACGACAAGAAAGTGAAATCATTATACAATGACATCTTCAAAAGACTTCAACAATATACAGAACTAAAAGTGAAATCATTATACAATGACATCTTCAAAAGACTTCAACAATATACAGAACTATACAACTCTACAATATCTGCCAAGATTAGCTGCACATCAAAAGTCTGTACAGGGAAGATTTAAAAAGTATAAGCCTGCATGTCTTTATCTACAGACGACAAGAACCCTCTGTTGTGTGGACTAGAAAGAACTTCATTCTCACTTCCGGTAGGTGTCACTGGACTTATGCTGCCTGGATTTAGCGGAAAAAGTATCTTATAGTAACCATCCTTAATTGCAGAAAGATTGCAAGTTCCGGCAACCTTTGGGATCTGTCCAGGGATGAAACATGTAGATACTTCAAGTAGTGACACCAGAAAAAAAAGTATAGATAACTTTAAAGAAGTGAAATTCCTCTCTCAACACCAAAAAAAAAGAGTTGTCCAATCTAACAAGATAGATCAAAAAAATTAGAAACTCAAGGCCAATATAGTTGCCAAATGTTGGTAACTGCCCAGGTAGGAGCTCATGGAAAATAGGAAGAAATTAAAACTATTCAGTTGCAGAGAATGAATAGCATTCCAACTTTGCAGCATTATCTCAAGTGTAAATAAACAAAAACCAAGTAACCAAGCTTGTTTAAACCTGGTAAATGTCACGCATATATCCGTGGAGATTAGGGTACTCCAGCAGCTTTTTTTTGGTGCACTTGAATAGAACATTGTACACCAGATCAAACCGAATTAAGGTTGTAAACAAGCAAATATCCGCAAGTGTGATGGTGTCTCCACACAGATACCTGGAACTAGCTAAATGACTATCCACCATATCCAATGTATTGAACAAATCATTCACTGCACAATCATACGCCTCCTGACTTTGAGCAAACCCACACCTGCAACACCATAACCTCACCTAAACCCAACTTTCACCGATTAAAACAACAAAAGACAAACTTTACAAGTATCATAACATTACCTGTAAACCCCATTATTAATATTAGGATAAATCAGTCGATTCCACTCCTCAATCCTTCCTTTAAGCGAGTTAGGCGCTAAATCCAGTTCCGGGTTACGGGCCAACTCGTTTAAACCCAAATTGAAAAACTCGATAATATCATAGCTCTCATTACACACCACCTCTTTTCTCTTCACGTCCCATAGCATCGGCACTGTCGCTCGACCACTGTAACCTCCACTTGTCATTCGGTAAACCTCCTTCAGAGTCCTGCACCCGTTTGCGTTATCCTGACCCGGAATAAGGATATCGGGGTCGGCGTTTCGGGTGTTCCGAAATTCCCAAGACCCGTCTTGACCCGGAGCCGCAATTGAGACCGGTATTACATCTTCCAAGCCCTTGAGTGCCCGGACGATGAGGGCACGGTGGGCCCAAGGGCACGGCAGCCCGATGTAGAGGTGAAGGTTCAACGTATAATTGGGGGAGAATTGGGAAGTCGGAAGCCGGAATTTGGAAGCGGGTCTGGAGTAGCCGCCGGAGGGTTCGGAGGGAGCGAGCTGCGACATCATTAGCTGCCAACTGGAGTTCCAAGCCGTACGGACGGATGAGACTAGGAGTCCTGGGGGGAGAGATGATCCCCAGAGAAGTCCCGTGACGGTTGAGAGAAGGGTTTTAGCGGGGTTTTGGTTGATGGACATTCTGGGGCTTACGTGGGTTTTGGGTGCCGTGGTGGATGAGTTCACGGTGAAGTGGTAGCTGCCCAGCATGGTTTTGCTATATTTCTCCAAAAAATGTAGACTTTCTCTTTATACAGTTCTTCTCGATAACCAAGATGATAATTTATGGTTTTGACCTATTTTTACCCGAAAATGTGGTCACAGGTGCTAAAGTGTATTTATTTATTTGAAGAATAGAAAATCCAACTTTATTTTTTACATATATAAAGTGTGTGAAGAAAAAATGAGTTACAATGGGGCCCTATGGCTCTTTATTTTGTAACGCTAACATATGCTATTTTCCAGTAAAGTAAAATGAGAAGAGGATAAGCAGTACCATACCACCATCTACACATTTCTGAAGGGCATCTTCAATGTTGATATTGCATCGCTTCCATATCTCCATCATTTCCTCAAGTTGGGTCCGGTGTTTCTGCTCACAGAGTTGGGTATCCTATTTTAAGGATATCCTGTACAATTTGAACAATTCATGCTACAGAGCTCAACAGTTTCTGTTACTGATGATGTTATTTATATTATGGAGAATTGAGTGAAAAATGAAAATATGAAACGCCCAGAGAGTGAAGAGAATTCCGTTGTTGAAATGCGGGGAGAGAATTGCGACCCCTAACTTTGAATGAACCATCTTCTGTGTTAGAAGATAACTATCAATCAAATTTTGATATCGTTGTAAAAATGTTTCATTGTCGATACTATTGAAAATATATTTTTTAATATAAGTGATCAAACAGTTATTTATTCAAAAATCTCTCATTCAATTGCGTAAGCGATTTTTCATTATCTTCGTTGTAGAAAATATTTTTTCCACGTACAATAGTAATAGGCAAAATCAAAGCTAGTCTTACAAGTAAAAACATCAAAAGGTACACAACATTTTTTGTTTCAACTAGCTTTTTGGCAAGATCACTGATCCCATTTAATATTAAAAATTGATTATCAGATTACATATGAACAATATAATTATCAAGTTGATTACTAAGAGTAATAAGCTCTACTCCAGAAAAATCAGAAGGATAAAATTCAGCAAGTTGAAACAATTTTTTCTTATCAAAAGCATAAAAAGGGTTATTTGGATTCAAGCATGCCACACAAATAAGCAACTTGGTATTTACCTCATTGAAGCGATTGTTGAGCTCTTGAAGTTGCATATCAATCATAGTTTAAAATAATTCCACTTAATAATGATGCAAATTTGTCATTTTTGTGCATTTCACCTTGACTTCCCTGATGTACAAAATTTTCATCCATATTTGGAATGACAATATCATGGTTCTCACAAAATGAAGATGTTTCATCAAATAAGACTGTCACCCATCATCCCTCATCATTTGTAGTCGTTGTTTGGAAACTTTAATCAAAGAAATTGCAATGATAATATCTTGATCCTTCCTTTGTAATGCTTGAGATAATTCATTTGTAATTCTCAAGTTTTTTTTTCATCAAATGCAAGCTAAACACAAATTCATAAGATTGGATAGAATCAAGCAAAACATATGCTTTCACCTTTTTGCTCTGAAGTTGTGTCTTCTTCCATAATACTCTCTAGAATATTAACTATGGACTCAAACATCACAATTAAGCTTGATAATGATTCATAATGTGTGACCCAACGTGTGTCACCTGGTCTTTGAAGAGAAGTTTCTTGATGTAAACCTTTACTACTTAAAAGTTCACCATTTTGCAACTCTTCAACAATCTTACTAAATTGCTTCTCATGAAGAAGATATTTTCTTCCAAGTACATTTGATGAGCTTGAGACTGTGTTAAACAACAAAGCAACATGTACATGATTCTTGGCCACCGCTACAAGTGCTAATTAGCACTTGGTGAGAGAAACAATGAACATAGTGAGCTGAATTATTTTCTTTTAAAATCAAAGTCTTCAAACCATTAATTACTCCATGCATATTGCTAGCTCCATCGTAACCTTGCCCACGTAGAGATGATATACTCAATCTATGCTTTGAAAACAATTCGTCTATTGCAAACTTTAGTGATAAAGAGGTAGTATCACTAACATGAATAATACCAATAAATCGCTCAAGCACACATCCTTTTTTTTTCCAACGGTAAAATATATTCCACAGGAAAAAATGTACAACATCAAACGGGGCATACCCCGATCAGTATACAGTAAGGGGCCACAAGCCCGAGTCAAAATAATCGACGGGGAGGTACAAAATAAAAACCTACAAAAGCCAAGAAGCCCAATCCAATATGGCAAGCCCAACCGTTAGCAGCCCACTAGGATGGCTATAGGAGGTTAGGCGTGGTGTACAGCCCGGTCCGATGAGAGATCAGCCCAATCCTGATGAACCCGACTACGTGTAGAGAGGAAGCAGTAGGCTCCTAACGACTCACCAAAACGACAGCATCCGAAGAAGGCCATACGACGTCGCCCGTGAGAATGACAGCGTATCGAGAGGCTAGGGAGGTGGCTCCGCAAGCAGTAACGGCAATGTATTGAGGAGAGGACTTCGACTCGTGCAATACTGTGTCAAACAAAGCAGACGACACCGTAAAGGAGGTGTCGACGCTTTTAAAGCCCCACAACCAAAACGACGTCGGAGCTATAGGCAAGGAACGACGTCGAAGCAACCAGTCAACCTATAGGGCTCATGGGCCACGCCTGCGGCCCACCCCTCTAATCTTCAGCGCAGCAGAGATCCGGCCTGGTTTCCAAGCCACTTACATCTTCTCTTGGGTGTGAGTGACAACAGCTAGCAATTCCCCTTTACGTAGGCGTGCATGCTGCATGCAAACACCATCCCTCACCACCAATAGATAACGCCAGTTCTGGCATCACAATACCACAATAGATCTGATCCAGCTCCCAGCATCATGATTCCTTCGGCTAGGATTCCTAGAGCATCCGAGAAGACAACCCGCATGCAAGAGGAATCCGACCGGTCAGAAGTCGATAAGCTCCACCGGGTAGAGACGATAAAGGATCTTATAAATGTGGGTTTTGATTTTGCAACCACATTAGTACAAGAGATAGCGGCTTCGTCCATTAAAACTGCATTCCTGACCTTCCAAATCAGATAAAGAGAGGTAAGAAAAGCAAGCTTTGCGGTTTTACACCTGAGTAAGGAGCCTCGATGATTTTTCCTTAGCCATCGGACAGAGCTTCGGAGAGTTGTCATTGCTCGCGGCATGCCAAGCCAACCCCGAATTGAAGTCCAGACCGCTTTCTTGAACAAACAGGCAAAGTAGAGATGTGCGACTGTTTCATCAACTTCATTACACAGTGGGCACCGACCGGCAATATCTAAGAAGAGCAAGTTATCCTTGGTAGGTAATCGGTTTTGCATACAAAGCCAGGCTACAAAGGAGAACTTCGGAGGAATATAGCTTTGCCAAATCAGTGACATCCATGGCCTAGATGGGCGTTTTGCACGGAGGAGTTCATAGACCTTGATCGACGGTAATAGCCCC